>JAOUQW010000023.1:8376207-8416950 GCA_028565825.1 Olivaichthys viedmensis
GAACAGAAGAGAGATTGATACCACAGTGGATCAAAACAACAGTGAAACATGCTGCTGGATTTTTAAATGTGCTCTCACACTTATGGACCCCACTGTACGTCCTTGACATAAGGCGCACATTATATATAAAAGACTTTGACTTTTGCTTTTCTTCATCTTGTTCAGTAGCGTAATGCAATACACAGATATCAGAGTGTTTTTTTGTAGATGATGAGTCAGCATTAGCAGCTATGCACATTATACGTTTCTTGTACGTGACGCGCTACGATGCCTTCTATAGACCGACATGGCAGGATGTTGTTTCATGATCATACGTGTTTATGTGCACTGCCTCTTGTTCCTGTCCGAACATCTTGTCGACTTTTCGGTTTTGCATAGAAGGGCTACACATGGAAATTACTCTCGCACTGTCCTTCACTTTGCCTTTTGAGGAAATCCACTCTTTTTTCCGTCCCGAGGGTGCGATTATGAACCCGCGGCCTGTTGATGAGCCTCGTCTTGGCGGGCGCAACGCACAAGAAAACACTGTGAGGAACTGTGGGACTATTCAGGTTTTTTATAGACTCTCATCAATCACAGGTTTACAATACCTGTTTGTCTACCATGCACTTTCCTCAGCATTCTTTTTCTTTGTGTCATAAGCCTCAAGTGACTTGCGTTGCATCAGAGGTTTCTCACACATTTTAACTGAAGTGGAGGTGTTAACTGAGACTTAAACAGCTATAGAGCTACATGGCAGGGTAATAGTCCCTAATTCCTCCCTTCTTTCATTTAACGTTCTGTAAGCTGTCGTCTCCATCTGAAGTGCTGTCGTTGGTTTATACAAGTGCTGTTGGGGGGTGGAATGTATCGTACATCTAAAAGAAAATGGGTTTTCACAGAAGAGAAGTGCTTGCTGGCACAATGTGCCGGAGCTGGTGACGTTTCAGTTTTCCAGCTAACCTTTTTAAGAAGCAGCCTGCGTTTCCACTCGTTTGAGATCCCAACAATTATGTAATCAGATCTGGGGATTCCCCGACGCAAGGCGACACCATAATAACAACCGTGTCGGATCATAGCGTTTGTTTAAATTGCTCTATTTAAGTTTTAGTTAGGGTTTAAACCATGTAATTGCGTACTTTAGCATCCAAACATTCACCGTCTACACACACCACAAAGATTGAACAGACATTTACATGCTTTTGATGGTTATTTATTTATTCTAGATGCGAAGTTGCTCAAAGGAAGGTTTGTTAGCATTCGTTTAAAAAAATGAGTAGATTGTTTGCGATTTTTATTTATTTAAATTTTTTGTGGAGGTCACGTTACCAACATGAGTAGCTCCTTCAGTGCCTGACTTAACCGGTTCCTCGGTTCCACGTGAGCAGGTTCAAATCGATACCAAAAAACTGAATCTCTTTTGTTGGCCGAGAACAAACTCGACAAACTTTTACAATGAGAAAGCGCAAAATGGCCGAACATTAAGCACCGCAGTAAAAGCGTTATTAACGACTCTACATTTTGTCTTGGGGGGGTAATTTGTTTATGCAATGGTTAATGCAAAAATTTTTGTAGTGTGGTGGCTAATTCTGTTGTTGGCCATATGGCTCATGCTAATTTTTGTGTGTGTGTTGCAGCTGACTCCTGGAGGAAAGGCGGCTGAGGCCGGAGTGGGAGTGGGGGACTGGGTCGTGTCTATCGGAGGCGCCAACGCCGAGGAGATGACCCACGTCGAGGCGCAGAACGCGATCAGAGCAGCAACAGACTCCCTCACACTATCACTCAGCAGGTACACACACACACACTCGCACACATTCCTCACCTGGAGCACAGATACAAACACTTACCCATATGACAGTTTGTCTCTTAAATAAGAGGTTTTGGTCTCCAAGCACTTGTGTTTTGAAGATGTCTCTTATGACACTTTTGCCCCCTTTGAAACCATTTGAGGTGGCAGCCTAATTTACCAAAAGACGTCAATTTGTTCCAGACTGTTTCTGTGATAAACACCTGTAAACAAATTCGTGCTCAGTGAGTAACTTGTTTTTCGGGGCCAAATGATTCAGAGACGAAAGCACCATAGGCCGATGATGCTCGGACAGGGCTCCCTTTGTCTATCCAAATGAGATTAAAATCAAAAATGCACTCGCGTTCATAGGATTTGTATTTCTGCATGCTTTTGCCCTGTGAACTTTGAACTTTCTTCTGCAATGACCGTGCTGACCTGAGTACGTGGTTTGAAAAAGAAAAAAAGATCCATGCCAGAGACGTGGGATGAACAAGGTCATCATGACCACCATCTAAATGTAGTTTTCAGGGGGAAAAAAAATTGTAGTGCAAGCAATCGGAGAGGGAGAGAATAATGCGGAATGTGCTCTTTCGTCTCAAAGACAAACTGTTAGTGAGAGGGGAAAAGAAAAAAAGAAAACGGTTTCTGCGGTTACGGTATGAGTAATAGGTATAGACAGACTTGCCCGGGTAGTGACACACACATTGCGTCTCCCTCTGCTCTTCATCCTCGAGTGCTCTGTCATTAGGCCGCCGCTGTTGTATCAACACACACAGATGATGAAAAGCCTCAGCAACGGGCCAAACCGCAGGCCGCGGTGTAGCCATCTCCTTTTTAGGAATGAGAGGAAAATCACCATCTTGCGAATTAGTGAGTAAAACCCCATGTAGCGGTTAGTAATGGCTAATGTAAGCGCAACGAGACGATGTAACTAAGAATGATGTCACCGTGGGACGTGACCCATCTCACATGTCACTGAACCCATGCGGCGTGGCTGTCTTCTTTCTTTCTTTTAACATTTTTTTTAGCTCTGAGCCAGAGAAATTCTGGTGCTTTCCCATTTGGATTTGTTTTACTCCAAAATTCAAAAGTTCATTATAGAGACGAGGCTCCATTTCTTAACTTTTGAACTTTTCTCCGGCTTTGGGAAAGAGTCTTAAAGCATGAGAGACCTGTGCAGTCCTGAGCACTTTTTAGAAACCCAGAGAGAGAGGGGGAAATTACCGTTCGTCATGTGTCGTTATCAGCAATAGGAATGAAGAATAAACTAAGAATGAACAAAGTTGAATATAGACGCAAGTGGCAATATTTAAAACATTTATTTTTCCCCCTCCTGTGTTAACAACTGTGTTTTTACAAGGAATTGCCCAAAATCTCGGTCACGATCGCTGCACTCCAGCGTTAAGTCTGTCCTATTCGATATAGCTTCCTGTTCGATGAAACTGTTGCCCAGTGAGGACAGGTACAGCTAAACACATTTTTTAAATAAAAAATGCAAATTGTGATACCCTTGATAAAAGGTTAGGCAATTATCATGATGTGAAAATTAAAATTTCAGCTCTTTAGCCTCGTGGGAATATCTCCTCACTCTAAATTAATGATGCTTTTAGGAAGAGCGCGATGGCTTTAAACGGTCACATGATCCTGGTTCCTCTGCTTTGCGACTCCATTTTTACACTCCTGTCCTTTTTGAAAGGACAGTTTATTGGAACAACAGCTCCGAGTCCTGTGGTTTTTTCCGCTCTCTTGTTGCATCAGTTTTGTCTCTAATTTGACCATGACCGCCAACAGCAACAAAGTTTGTCTGCGAGGGGACGTGATTGAAGGCGCAGGTCAGAACTTGTCCATGCGGTTACTCTAGACCTTTCCGCTTTGGTTCACAAGACCTTTCTGACGGGTTACGTTTTGTAAACGGTGTTCTGACTCGACTCTCCTGCGCACTGTTTTGTATAAACAGTGATTTCCTTTTTTATTGCTGCATGATTTTTCAATAGTATGGAAAGTCTTCTCATTGTCCAGCATGTCTGAACGTGAATATAGACATCTTGCTTTTATTTTCTGGCCTAAGAGTTCTCGGTAAAGACGCCCTTTTCAGTAGCGTCATTTGAAATATTTTTGTGTGGTGCGATCAGTCGTCCATGTGCAGCATGTCTGCTGGAGTGATTTATGACCGTGTGTTTTCACCTGGTCGTTCCGTGCATCAAACTTGTGAAATATTACTACAGTATCTGTCCAATGTTGTTGTTTTTTGTGTACTCCAACTGTGCACTACTTCCATTATTCCTGTATTGAGGACATGGAGGTTATGCATCATGTGCGTTATGATGTAATGTGTTTGGAAAAGGGTTTTAGTTGCCAATTGGAGAGACGGACATATTAACACTTCTTATAAATGTTTGAATAAATGTTGTGAGCGAAACTTGGCATCGTGTTCAAGTATTAGTCGTGGGATTTTTGTGGCTTAAAAAAAAAAGGTTTCCGAATACTAAAGAGAGAATCAAATACCAACGTAACGAACGAATACTCGAGTATTGAATTATTAAGATTTTTATATATATATATATATATATATATATATATATATAGCACTTTTTTATGATCCGAATTTCATCCGGTTCATAAACGAACAAGGGAAGCAACGAGTGGTGTTCACGACGGCTAACTCAAATGTTTGGAAACCATGTGTGCAAAAGACACGAGACAACCCAACCAATACCGATTCAAACACACGGAGCAGGACCGCCGTCGACTCTTTGCCTCCAAAAACTGAGCGAGGTTGAAGTGCCGGTTAAAAAAAAAAAGAGAGCGAGAGAGGAGGTCCTAAAATCCAAATCAGAAAGGCAGCTTGGCTGTCAGACACCTGCTGCCTGTGTAACCCATTCGTTAATGAGCTCTGCCGCCCTCGTTAACTCTCAGTGAAGATTTCTCACCAGATGGCCAAGAGGGCCGTCACAACTTCCAAACCCGCTATAAATTATTTAGTAAAAGAGGCAGCATGGTACGCAGTCAGTCGGGAGGCTGGATTAGATGGTATATCTTTTTGCTTCTGTTTTTTTTTTGGTGTTTTTTTTACTCTTTATGTTCGGCAGACTGCCAACGAACTCTCAGACTGGATCGTAAATGCAATTCAACTTTTTAAAAAATGTATTAAAGTTGGCAGGACCAGCCCCAGCTAAAATGCTAACTGCACCAAAAAGCATGAATTTTATTTACATGGCCAAGCCTTTTTTTTTTTTTTTTTGTGGCTGGACCAGAAGACGCAAACTGCAAACCGTCTCGTGTAACTGCGGCTTAATTTCATGAAGGCTTTGATTACGAGAAGATCTTGAGTGATGATTATTAGATTTATGTTCGGTGTATTAGATTAAGGAAAGCACCAAGGTATGCAGTTCTGTGGCTCGCCAAGACTCCTGGGAGCAAGGAATGCTGGCTTTCAGTTTGTACCTTTTTGTAAAAAAAAAAAAAAAGTAAAAAGGTCATTCATTCTAATTTAATAAAGAAGACATTTGATCATGAAGTGCCCCAAGAAAGCGATCATTTTGTAGAATCCCACTGCCACAGCTCATTTCAGTTCATCCCCCACTTCACATCTGCTGGTTTTTATGGTTTTATGGTCCACGAAGCCTTCACTGTGTATTGTTGTCCCATCCGGTTTCCTGTAGTGCTCTGCTCAGATAACCGTGTCTTTGTTGCAGGCCATATAGAGTCCAGACTGCGACACAGAGCTGCCGATGAGCTCACAGGAAGTAATGCACAGTCACAGGAAATGCAGACTCATGGAGAACCCCTCACGAAATATCATTATTCCTGTAAAACTTTTTTTCTTGTACGACAGCTGAGGGGAAAGGACTACAGAGACCGTGAAAGACCTGCACAAAGGACCGCAGCACAAGTTTATGGATTTGAACGGGCGCCATCTTGTAGGAGTTGACCGTGATCACATGTGAAATGAATACGCCATCCATCATTTTAGGTCCATGTTCTCTGGTGTGAAGTCAGTTTGAGGAATTTGGGTTCCCCTGATGCACTGCAGCTGGACAAAACGGTTAGCATTCAGGTTGATGGTCATGTGACGGTTGAGGTGGGAAAACGGAGCGTTTTAAAACGAGAAATAAAAATTTCCCAGAAAGAAAAAGCCAACCTGAGCAGATGGAACGTAAAATTGATCTGTCAGTGTCTGATGTTTTTACCGTTTTTGGTTCTTACAGCTGACTTTATGGTCCTTTCTGTTTCCCTATTCCAGCTGCAGATATGTACATTTCTTAAAAAAACATTTTCACCACCAGGAATTGAGAATTATTTGAGGTTTTGTATGGAATGCTTCGTTAAAGCCGTGCGAAGCTGGAAAAAGTGATGAGCTACTTGCTCCTCAGTCTGTACGTTTTGTTCCATGTACTTTTTCCACTGTGACACTTTTGGGAGTAAATTCCCTCATTATTACGAGGTTGAAAGTTTTTTTCCCCGCAACCAAATCCATGTGGTAAACTGTTGTACCGCCAAGACCCCCAATTGTTTGGGATGCTTGGTGAAAGTCAGGTTCACAGGATGTTCACACGGCGCCGTAATCTGAGGAGGAGACTTCAATCAACATGCAGGGGACGTTATCAGTGTTCAGAGTCACGCTACACTGGTGCTTAAAGTACCTGTGGGCAGTTATCTCTCTATCTATATATCTATCTATCTATCTATCCATCTCGCGCTCTCTCGCTCGCTCTCCATTTCTTTCTCTATCCCTCTCTATTTATCCCTCTACCTATCTATCTATCTCTCTCGCTATCCCTCTACCTATCTCTCTCTCTATCCCTCTACCTATCTCTCTCGCTATCCCTCTACCTATCTCTGTCGCTCGCTCTCTCCATTTCTTTCTCTATCCCTCTACCTATCTCTCTCTATCCCTCTACCTCTCTCCCTCCATTTCTTTTTCTATCCCTCTATCCCTTTCTCTCTATCGCTACCTGTCTCTCTCTACCTGTATCTCTCTCTATCGCTATCTGTATCTTTCTCTCTCTCCATTTCTTTCTCTATCTCTCTAACTATATCTGTCTCTCTCTCTCCCTCTACCTATATCTGTGTCTCTCTCTACCTCTTTCTTTCTCTATCTCTCTACCGGTATCTCTCTCTCTCTTTCTTTCTCTCTCCATCTCTATCTCTTTTTTTTCTCTCCCTCCATTTTTCTCTCTTTCTCGCTCTTGTGCTCTCGCTCTCTCTCTCTCATTTTATTTATCTATTTATTTATTTGAGTAGCGTGCGTGAGCTTTTCAATTGTGCCCAACTGAAAGCCCCAAAACCAATTGAAAATACAGACTGATTAAAGATCACAGTTTATTGATAAAATATTCAGTGACTCAGTACGATGTAACGTAACCGCAAGAGACGATTAAAATCCATGGAGTTTAAACTAATACAATAATATGCAAATGAGAAGAAGGCAAAGATTTCAATAAAACTCTAATAGTCGTTGAATATTGAGGTCGATTGTCACAACTGGGACCATTTCATGACCATCACGTTAATTCGCCATCTTTGCACATTTGTCTCATTTCAGCAATCTTGAATCCATCCACATCGATTTGCTGCCAGTCTATAAATTAGTGCCAGCAGATCCTAATAATACGAATTTGCGCTCTTCGTGTATACCGTTTCGTGTGCTTATTTCACAGCCTTTATTAAGATGATCTTATTTAAATGCTCTACAGAAAGCGTGATGCTCCAGGAGGGGTGAAAACGCTGCAACAAACCTTCACTGTAACTCGTGTTTTGCATCTTTTTTTAATCTCGTGTGAGGACTTTAGTAACTCGATCCTTGCAATAAATGGTACCAGCTGACGGATTATGTTACACTTCCTTACTGACTGAATATTGCTGTCATTAGACATGCACAGAAGCGTCAAATACACATCACTACTTCCTCTAGTAGGGTCATTTTAATATTTTGATCTCATTCATCAATGTATTGCTATAGTTTGTAACTTTTTTTTGTCCCCCCCTTTTCTTTTTTCATCAGAGCTTTCCAGTCTGAAGGTGAACAGAAGGTAAAAAGCTGTTTCTGCTCTACTGTCTGTTGGACATGCAACGCTCCTGCCGCGTCACACAGCTCCGTGTCGATGACACTCCAAGCTGATTGGAATTTTTCAAAGTTCATAAACATGTACGCTCACTCGTGCACCATTGGCTTGTTCTTGGGCTGAAATTGCTCTCAGGATCGATGTGTCAAGCCTCACTTGACTGTCTGTGAATCCAGAGGAGCTTCATACATGAGGCAAAAACGTTTGGGTTGCTGTACTACACTGCAGGAGCGTCGCTGTTTTGATCACCGTGTGATTGCCACTTGCTTGTCTTATGACGTTCGTTCATGCACCTTGAATTTATTTAAATCTGCAATGTTGCACCGTAATGAAGAATGCACAATCCCAGAAACGATTTATTTTTAAAGTGTGGGCTTTGGTGGTAGTGTTTTATTTAACATGTATCGAACAAATGACTAAATATTAAATATGCGCACACACACATATAAAGGTTAGGTTCCATTCATTCATTCATTCATTCATTCAAATGTGGTCACAGATTAGCGCTCTCGAATTGGATGGGGTGAAATGGTGCCATCCTGTGACCACTATAAAGCAGTGCACGCACCCGAAACACTGCGTTCTTATTCCAGTGCCATCCACTTCTTTTATTAAAAGGTCAGGCGCAATTCTGGAAGCAGCTCAAGCGCCGAGTGCCGAGGTAGCAGAACACCGAGCGGATGCGATTGGCCGGCGTCCAGGAGAAATATCACACGAACAATGGGGTGTGTTCACAAGCCTCGTCTCTCGTCAGATGTTTCACTTAGAATAACCGTTAGTGTGTGTTGAGCTGCAGGTGTTTTCAGAGGCTTAAACACACGGCATTTAGTCTGGCTTTTGAATCGGGGGGTAAAAAAGCAACAAGGACCACATGTGTCGATCTGTTGATCACCAGCAGTCTCCGTATGGTTCATAATAAATAATTCACGTGTGTGTGTGTGTTTTACATGAGTTCTTTTGTCCACAGTTAGTCCACTTATCTTACACTTTTAAGCACACATTCTGGGATTGTCCATCTCTTAAGATGTGTGTGTGTGTGTGTGTGTGTGTGTGTGTGTGTGTATATATGCTTGGTTTGATCTGCATGGTTGTGTGTGTGTGTGTGTGTTCACTGTCTGACCCTCAGGGATCGCTTGCTGCTGCACACACCCAGCCTAAGTACTCCTTCACGCCCAGCACAACCATAAACAAGATGGCACGGCCTTTCTCCGCCTCCGCTAATAACACGGGACCCGTCATCAAACCGGTGGCGTACGCTCCCAAGCTTAACGCCACCGCATCGAATGCCAGCACTCCGGTGTCCGGCAACATGGCAACCTCTCAGAATGGGTAGGTGATTTTGCCTTGCAGTCCAGGAGGTCTATGTTCTACAGTGTGAAGAACTCTGGGGTTTGAGCAGCATGATTTTAGATTTACTGGCTGTGCTAAGATGTTATAGCACTTTTCCACTATTGTGGCACGGTAACACATTTTGTTGTTGTTTCCATTGCCAGATGAGGCGTCCCATAACTACCCATGCTGAATTTGGTTACCAAGAGTACCAAACAAGGACATCATGGGTGTAGGTAGATGTAGTGCAGACCATTGATTGGTCGAACGCAATCGTCATAGAATTGGCACAATTCGAGTCAGATGATCACCATTTAAGAAGGGCTGTGTCCCAAATCACATACTACCGTATACCTATGGTATATGGCATGCCATTTAGAACAATAGGATGTGGATTGGGACGTAGCCTAGCTAGCTAGAATAATTTCTCATTCATGATTACCAGTAATTTTTCACTATTGGTGTGTTATTTATTTATTTTTTATTCCCCCAACAAGTACAACGAAAAGAGCAGAAAGTTCCGTTAGATCGGCTGCTTTATGTCTAAATAAAATAAAAGATAAATAAAAGGTGAGAAATGATGTCACCACCCCACACCCTCCAGAGAACTCCTACTTTCACACGTACCAGGCGGGGTACACATAGTTCTGGACTCGGGTTACCGTACCGCCCTGTCCAGTGGAAGTGTGCTATTAGACTCATGACCCTTGTGGTCACCAGCACAGACCCTTGCTGGAAAATTATTACATTTTATGGCAGTGTGAACAACCATCTGGAAAGAACCGGTTCCTGCTGTAATGGTGTAGGGTATGACTGCCGGCTGAGACATGCAAAGGTGAAGCCGAGTTCATATCAGCTTCCCGTAAGCGGACCTTATTTGTTTTTCTAATGCAATAGCACTTTGGCAGCAGTGACGGGAGTCCGTGGTGTGTTTTAAGGAGAGGTGTGTGTGTGTGTGTTGGTGAGTACACTAGCCAGGTGAATAATGTCTGGGTTTAGGGCTTCTCTCAGAAAGGAGGTAGTGCTTTTGTTTGAGAGTCTTTCTCCTTTTCCTCTCCTTGTTTGTAATTGCGAGGGTTTATTTATTGCCTTTGTCATAAACAGAGCGACGGTAATCAGCTCTGTCTGTTCTCCTTTGGACGAGACGCCGCCCAGGTGTCCAGACGAGCCACAACTGCATTTGGAGCGGCCATGCTGTCGGAACGCAATCCCAATCTCTTTTCCTCGCCGTCTCTTTATCGTCCCTCTGCAGGGACGCTCGCTCGTCGCCATCTCGCCTCTGCCAAAGACGGCGAGAGAGAGAGCCTGCATTTTAACGAGCCCTTTTTATTGAAACGCTCAAAACAACAGATGTTCCCGGTCAAGTGAGCCAGAACAGGAGGCAATGAATTCTTCAGCTTTGTGAGGGGTTTGGGGAAACAAGTCGAGTGGGGCTGCTGAGGGCTGCGGGACAGGGGTGAGGAGTGTGTGTGTGTGTGTATCAGGACTTTAAGTTTGATGTTTGTTGCTGTTTATAGAGCCCGGCCCCTCCCCTAAAATCTGCTGAGTTCACAGAGTGCTTTTGCTGCCATGGTGCTGAATTACTTAACAGCCTTACTTGGAGAGAGATCCATACCTTCATGTCTTTTTCCATAAGACACTTAACACCAGAATTCTTACTTCAACACAAAGTGTTTATGCGAAGGAGCAATAATCAAGGCTTTTTTCTTTTTAATAATAAAGTGCACTTTTAGAAAAGGAATAGCTCAAACCGTGTGTGTGTGTGTGTGTGTGTGTGTGTGTGCTCTGAAGTTTACTGCCCGTATTCAAGTTACCGAAACGCCCGATCAGGAACTGCTGCAGCTGGAACGACAAGAATAGTTGCTTTAGAAAAACGGCTATGCTGCCGCACTGCACCCTCTCTTGACGCTCCGAAAAGTTTTAATCGGCGTCTCTTGGGATCTGTTCCTTTTTCGTCTTGCAATATGAATATTAAGTTAAAAAAAAAGAAAGAAAAGGAAACTTCTTTTATAAAGATCCACGAGTTTCTACTGGAAAATCTGACAATGCCTCAATCTACATTTTAAACACAATTCAAAACCAGTAGAGATGACACCACGGGCCTATACAGAAGAAACGTATAGATCATTTATGCCCAGGGATTTATTATTTATTGTATAGGGTTTGGCGGATGTTTTTAAAACTGATCGGTTCGAGGTTTAATTCTGGAACGTTCACGTTAATTGTGGAGAACTGTGGATGCTCTTCCCCCGATGTTTGGAGGTTAAAGTTTGTGAAGATCTGCTGTCCGTACGGTGCTGTACTCGATCGATGTTAGTATCTTTACTACAGGTTTCCATGATGTGAAAAAAGTTGAAGCCCTTTTTAAAAAAATGGATGGAAACGGCAGTTAGCTGTAATATTTTACAAATATCGACAATTTATTTTCCGTTTGACATTAGTGGATAAATTTGTGATGTTTTGGGGAGAAAAAAAAACTCTAGCGGAAGTGTTTTTTTGACAGGAAAAATACTGCAATTGCGTGTAAATTGTGATGATTACGTGCCTCTCGTACAACAAGCCAACAAAACACACCGGTAAGAGAGGTTTTCACATGAAAACGAAACGTGACAGCGGTTTTAGCAGGAAATAACATTTATTAGGTAAACCTAACATTTTAACTAAACTTTTTAGTGGAAATCAAGCTGCCGGTAGCTGAATTCATTAAACTTTTTAAATTGGTGAAGGTGGAATGAAAGGAGAAGGAAATGTAGGGAATTAAAATGGTTTAAGTAGACCAAGCAGCACAAAGCAAAATTAGCTTGGGCGGGGTGGAATAGTTAAGTGAAAAAGGGACTTCTGGGTGTAATAACGGCCACATAAATGGTCTCGTAGGTTCTAGTGTGTTTTGCCCTCGCCCATGAACAGCAAAGCAATAAAGTTAGAGAAGACCCAGGGCTACTTCTCTTCCTCCTAGCACTCCTTTCTTCAGGCTTAGCGGCCTTGTGAAGGTCCAAGGACTGCACTAGTTTTGGGGATTATGGAGGAGTAATACATGACACTGACTGCTTAAGGCTGCTTTCGCAACTCACACAACACGCATTTTTTTTTGTTGCATCATACACTTGAAATGGTGTGGCTCAGTGTGCTGTTCTGCATCGTGTGTGTGTGTGTCTTGTGTGAGAGGTTTCTAAACAAATTAATTTCCTTCTCTCCTCTATTGCTCTCCTTTATCCAGCAGATGGAGATTATTGACAAGTTAGTAACACCCTTTTTGTGTTCCTTCCTTTGTACAGGGCAAATCTTATTCTTGAATAATAAATGTGTGTGTGAAGCGCCGATCAATGATCTTTTTTAGTAAAACATTTGTATAGCTTTATTACTGCTGTACCTATACTGCTCTTTTTTTTTGTTGTTCCTTATGTTCCTTTCCTTTTTCTCTTTTCCCGTTCCCCTGTTTAGTAGAGGCGAGGGATTCTATGAAGACTTTTACCATGACAACAAGTAAGTGGAAGAGAGCATGTGGGCTCTACGAACGGAGAACGAGCCCGTCTGCCACTCGTATGATTGAGCGTGGATGAGGGAAAGCATAAGGATGTACGAGGACACTAGGGCTGCACGATATATCGCTTGTTAATCGTTTTTTGCAATACTGACATCGCAGAAACATGCGATATGCAACGTCGTGAGTAATTCAGGAGCTTCCAGGTACGTTTTTGATGTGGGCGAATTGTGCTGTGGTGTAATCCAAAGTCCGATCTTTAAACCTAACAGATCATGGGGTCACCGGATTTGTTTTAAAATCGCAATGTGTAGCACTACAGTATGTTATTTTCATCCATATTGTGCAGCCTTACTGGCCATGAAGTTTCTTCCTCACTGGGTCACTTTGAATATGCTAATAGTTTAATAGCTGTGTGACTTTGAATCAGTAACCCAATCAGTGTGTGTGTGTGTGTGTGTGTGCATCCATGTGGCGTGCTATAGACAAATAAAAAATAAGCCTCTTATTAACATCCAGACTCTAACTTTCTTAAGATGCATACGAGGAGGAGGAATGGTATGAAAGCTGGAGCTCACTTCCATCACTTGTAATTGATGAATTTACACGCCCTGGAAATGAACAAGTTGAAAATCAAGCGTTACCTTGGCGCACATGAGATCAAGATGGATCAGGGTGAAGTGCTTGCCACATGATAATGATTCATTGGCGAGCACCAGCATGTTGGCCAGCTATTCGTGCTTGTTTTTGGTTGTACAGCGTGCATCTTGGTCGTTGCTATGGTGCACTGTGTTGGAGTATTGTGTTGTCTTGGTAAAAGAGCCTGCTGTTGATAAGTCTGCCCCTTCACGCAGGCATGGTCTGAGGGTGGACAACGCCCTGTGCTTTATCCCAAATGATCGCAGCAAGAAGCGCCTGATGGAGGACACGCAGGACTGGCAGCCTCGCACTGGCACCACACAGTCCCGCTCCTTCCGCATCCTAGCCCAGCTTACAGGAACCGACTACAGTAAGCGGCTCTCGCGCCCACACTTGAAGCCCACCTCGCAGAAAACGACTGCGTTAATCCGTTCTCTAATTAGCGAAGATGCGCTCGTGACTAGACTCCCAGACTTTGGTCAAACGCACTCGTATTGACGCTTGTTCCTGTTTAGGCTTCATTCATGCCCAGCTCACGTCAACGAACTTAACGAGGCCACAGTTGCAGTCAGACCAGCATAGGAATGGGCGATTATGTCAAAAATATATCTGGAGTCTTGAAAATCTGTTCAAGTACCCTGATCTGTATTGTGATATTTAGTTTAGCTGAGGTTGGATTTGGAAGAAAAAAGATGCCACAATATGAAAAACTAGAAGTGCAAAGATTATGAAGTTTGTTGATGTTGAAGTACTGACAAAACCCACAATACTCTCAGAAAAACGTAACGCAATTTATCACAGTAATATCATAGTAACCACCACCAGACATTTTTAAGGCCCGCATTTAAAACTTCAGGACTAAAGGCTGTTTTTTTTTTATATCAGTACTGGAAAAAGACCAGGGGCCTCATTTTTGTAAAACGTTCGTATGATCAGATTTGATCTTCCACGGATATGATCTTGCTTGATGTGACGCTTAAATCAGAATTGATCAAATTTAAACCCATTATTAAAAAGCGAAAAATGCAATGCGTCAAGCAGACACGATTGCGCCCCCTAAATATGCGCCTTGGCTGGAGAATATATATATATTTTTTTAGGGTGCATGATTTTAAGATTTTAACATTTCTCGTGCGTATGGATGTTTTTTATAAATCGTTCGTAGGAATTTTTTAAGAAAATAATCGTACAGCCACATTTATAAACTTTATAAACGAGGCCCAGGGGTCTCTATCCATGGTTCTTAAAGTGGGATCCAGGAACCCGCAGGGTCCGTGAAGCATAGCCAAGGGGCCAGTGAGATATATATAATATATATATATAAACTTTTTTTTTATTTTTTATGATGGTGTAGATCACGATCAATCACTATTAAAATTGTTAGTTATTTAGTAGGACCTATTTTGAGAACCTCTGCTCTGTATACATCCACAACTATGTTTCATGAAGGTTTAACAGAAATCCTGTCACCTTGTTTTTGGCTATGCCTCTGACCCAGTTGTTGGTACTTAAAAAAAAAAAAGAAAAAAAAAAAAAAGAAGAGTTTTGGACCACAGAATCTCTGATCTGCTGTTAAACAGCCTAAAGCCATGTCTAATCTCTGCAGCTTTAGAGGTCACAGATCAGCCTTGCTGTGTGTTTGATCACCAGGGCTTGAGGCCTGACCTGACCTCCTGTAAATTTTCGTAGTTAACAGCTGTACAGGCTTAATTGAATCCCGCGCTCCTGTTTCAGAATCCTCTGCAAATCTTTCTTCAGTTCTTGTATTTGACAGCATTTGGTGGGTGATTGACTGCATGTGTGTATCCGAACCGAAGGGCGTAGGACCTGATTTGTGTGTCTCTCGTGCTTCCCTCAGTGCAGGACCCGGATGATGAGACCATGAAAAGGTCCAGGTAAATATGCGAGTGGAAATGTGTGGCTCTAATGTAGTGCAGTGGAACGCGCTAACCCACTCCTTCACTCGTTTAGAGTGGAGTGTGATCAGCTCTGATGAAGGCCAGCGTTAGGTCTCGCTTTGGTCCTCTTCAGCCATGAGCCTTTATTATAGCTCAGCTGTAATTAGTAGCCTAATCTTATTCAATGCGCACAATTCATCGCATGGCTAACGGCTTATTCTGAAATGCTTGCCTTTAAAAATAAATAAATAAATCTTTGCCTTTCACTATACACCATGTTGTGATCCTAAACTTGCTATTTCTCCCCCCCCCCCCTTGTATCTCTGTTACCCTCTTCTTCATTGTGTGTGGCTTTCCTGTTCTGTTTCTCTCCTTCTCTGTTGCTGTCCTCTCCTCTCTTGCTGTCCTTTCTCCTCTCCTTCTCTCTTGCTGCCCTCTCTCCTTCTCTCTGGGCTGGCTGTGGCAGGGAAAAGTTCCTCACTGAGATTCAGAGCCCTCGCTATGCCAGGCTGAGGGACTGGCACCACGAGAGGTCCGCCCGCTCCCTCAACATCAAGTCCTGAACGTCCGCCCACCTGCCCGGGCGTAGCGCCACACCCAGGGGGTCGAGCCCGAGCCTCACTTCATATCAGGGCAACATGGCGTGTCGAGTCACGGGCGTACGCTGACCCCAGTGATGCGTGGGAAGTGTAGGGATGTAAAGTTTAACAATGTTAAAAAAGACAACTTTATTGAAGAAGAAAAAAAAAAAAACCACAAGAAGAAACGCAGCCTAGGTGCAAACTGAACCTCAAGTGTCCTCCTTAAACACAGACTGAGTGCAGTCCGCTGTAGAATTAGCAAACCGTCACTTATTTGATCCCATGTTTCTACAGATTGATCTGTAGTATGACTTCTCTGAGGGAACTGTCAGGTATTGGACCGTTGTTTCGCTCTGACTTTGCTCCGATGTGTGTGTGGTGTCGTCTCTCTGAGTTGATCTGCCATCTTTATTTCTTAGATTTCTTTTCTTCTCCTTCTCCTTCTGTTTTATTTCATCAGTGTTTTTACTCTCTGTAACGTCTAAATGAGCGAAACAACCCTGAAACAATCTGACTTTTGTTTTGTTTTTTTTGCCTCTGCTTTTCTGAATTCATAAAACATTAAAACTTGACTTCCTTCCTACTGCCTCCTATATTTTATTTTATTTAATTTTTTCCATCTAAGGCTTGAAATCTTCAGTCTCTGTTTACCTCACTCCAGCAATCTATACTTTGGTGACCATAAATCACACTAGCCGCAATTGCAAGGCACAAAGTTTTAAAATTCAGTGTGTTCACACTAGGCTTTTTAAAAATAAAAATAAATTTCCCCAGAGGATACCCCTGATATGCTCTGAAATGCGTGTAATTTCGCTCAATAATGACAGCATATCGTCGCGTCGCCCACCCCCATCACCGCAGTTTCCAGTGCAGATCTACGTTGTGACTGTTAAAACGAAGCACAATTACCTTAATGGTTTGCGAGTTCTACAACATTGTGTCCTCCTATTATGGATTAAAGACTTAAAATGTGTCATTACTATTAATTAATAATAGCAATTGCTGACACAATTATAGTAATTAGTCAATTTATGGATTGACTGTAGCGCTAAGGGCTTTGACAGTGTTTTAATACATGGATGATGTAACGGTTTCTTTTTAAGTGCCCTCATTATGCCGTTTCTGTTGGCCCGTATCGGCAGCTCTGTTCTGAAAGCCTTTCCTGGCAATGAAAAGAACAAGGAGACGAGTCACGCCTGAGTGCTACCGACTGGTTTGGCGAGCATGAGCTGATTAACGGTAATCCATGGAACATTAATCAAGCCTGACTGTTGTCATCAAGTACGAGAAATGGTGAAACACACTCACACACTGACGCACAGAAAAAGGAGTATTTGAACCTGCAAAGTAAAAGTGAGCTATGAGACTGGCCATTACGGGTGAGGATCATTTTAGCATTTTGAGGACAGTGTGTGGGGAAAAATAGCAACGAGATATCAATAATACTCAGAAGAACTGCTTCAAGCACATTTTATAAAATATTTATCTGACTAAAACTTTCAGTGCGAGGGGGAAATGTACTGATGGAACGCAAGAAATGAAACATTTTCTGCAACTGTAGTTCTAGGCCATGTATTTTTATTAAAAGTATAGAAGGTTGAAGGTTTGTTTCAGACTTTATAAGCAGGAATGTAGTTTGTGCAGGTTTTATGCAGTGAAGCATTGCAACACAAACTAAAGGTCATTGGTAACACGTACCTAATGAGGTCCAGGTGGAACATTAACACTGATTTCATTTTGCGGATGCTTTTATCCAGCGAGTCTTGTAACCAAGACGGGAAAACATTTTAAGCTTAGAGCCGAGTATTTTCCAGCATGATGGTACCTGCGTTTTCACAACAAAAAAGCCTGCTCTTGGCCCGGCAAAATTGGTTCGGTACCACCCCGCTTTTGGGGTGATGTGATATTGTTTTACCATGACAGCTCAAGCTACATGTTGGTGGGGATTGAAAATTGCATCAATGGTCTGAGGAAGAAATTATCATTTTACTGGCATTTTCACAAAACTGAATAGGAGCTACAGTGTGAATGCTCAAAATAAGGTGCTAAAAGCAATAACAACATGTATTCCCTATCTTGTGAATAATTCTTGTCTACGACCATATCTCTGTGCTGTGTATAGACGCTGAAGGGATTTGACTTTGGATGGGAAAATGCTCTCAAAGCCAAAAGTACTACTTGTAAAATTCTCTGTGGTTATGTTTTAGGCCATTCATTAGTAAACTCCCACATCTAATTATGGTAATGGTTTGGCTCTTAAAAGATGGAAACATGGCCTAGTTCTTTTAAAAAAAGGTTCACTAGCTCCCTGAACCTGTACAATCACGAGCTTAGAACCATGCCTAATCGGCCCTTAATTCAGATCCGAGTCCACGCTTGGTCATTTTGCTGGGTCTTCCATAACATCACAGAAAGCAAGTTAGAGGCCTGTTGGCATGCTGCGGCTGGATGCAATGTGCCACGGTGTTTCCAGCCACCATGGAGTAAAGCTGCCCCACTGTGTCCACACTGCAAACGAGGTTTCAGCAGCACAGATGAGCATTCATCATCTGCTTGTCCTTAAGTGCCCTCACCAGAGCAGAACAAACCCGTCAGACTGGTCCGTTTGAGAGATCGTATTAGACCTGCCAGTCGAAACTGCTGGCGCACTCAAGAGGACGGTGAGGGACAGACAGAGGAAGCAATCTCAGCCCTTACAGCACCTGTGGGACACCTTGGATCGCAATTTCAGGAGACGAAGAGACCCTCTGCCTTCCAATGGCCAGCAATTTCATTAGGACAAGAAAGAAAAAAAAAACACATTCCGAGACTTATTGGCTCTATGCGGCAGTAGTGGCCGCAAGAAGCGTTCGCGCAAGGTACCGAAGGCCGACTGGCCTTAACGCTTGCGGTTGTTTTGTTCCTGTTTTTCATTCGTATCGCTATCATTAGGATTATTTATGTAATGAAGGTTGGAAATTCAGTCTTAACAGAAGTTGCATTCTTGTTTTACAACAATACGACATGAACGGCGAACACGGATTACCCGTACCAAGCCGTGGGTGAACGTCATTAACCTCAGAACTCCTTTTCCGGTACTCCAGGCCAGGGGACTGTGTGTTCATTATAAAATGATTTAACCTGCCGACTCTCCTGTGCATGGGCCTTTTGAGCAGGATGTCGGTGCCAGACTTGATTTTGGCCTGTAACATTTTTATTGGCTTGGACCAACGTGGTTGTTTCCTGGCACACTTGATTCTGAAGAGGCTTGTTTTCTCTCTCCACAGCCATGGAGTGACGCCCTGCCCCAGCAAACCAGCGGCCAAGCCTAAAGGAGCTCGAGGTAAGGTGCTCAAATGCCAACTCGGTCAAATGCCAACTAAAGCCAAAAAGCATAAAATTCCTAAAAATTTTTTAGTCAACTGAGGTTGCAGTAACCACACTAACCAGACCGACCTCACAGGTTTTTCTTTCTTTTTCTTTTCTTAAATTTTTTTTATATGATTGCTTTCACACCGACTAAGAGGAAAAATGCTCGACCCTCAAAATGTTTTACATCAGTGAGTTTTTGATGAACAAGATTGTACGAAGACTGAACAGAGCTCTGCTAACAGCTGCCTGCCTGACCGACTGTAAAATCTTTTATTTGAAGAACCAGAGATCACATATGATGGCTTCAGCCAGTATGACCTCTCACGACCCCTATTTTTTATAACTACTTTATCTTGATGTCTGTGTTTTTGAAAATCTTTTTAGGACCAGTCAAGTTTTCGACTAGGTCTAGTGTTAATTTTTCGGTGGTGTTAATCCCCTTGTTTTGACAGCCGCTAAAAGCGGCTCTTGACACGTTTTGCTTCAGTGCGTTTTCCTGCAAAAAGGCAGCATTGAGGGTAAATTGGGAATGTCCATCTCTTTTCCTTTCCTGCAACTCCAGCTCCCCCAAATCTTTGTGTATTTATTTATATATATACATGCAAAGAAACGGTTTTGACAGCAGTTTAAATAAAATTCTTCACTGAGTTTTTAGCGCTGTGCGTACTGACACGCCAAGTTCTGCTAACACAGCCGATATTCTCTCTGTCTCGTCCCGACGTGCAGCTCTAGCTCGCCCTAAATCTCCTGCCACGTCTGGACCTTCGTCCCGCCCGCCGTGGGTGACCGATGCGAATTTCGCCGAACGCTATCGGCCGGATAAGACGAGCACAGTGGTGACTCAGCACAAGCAGCCTGCGCTGCCCACGCCTGAGCAGAACCGCAGCTCAATCCTACAGGCTGCGCAGCAGAACCCAGACCCTGGCCGCACGCCACTCTGCGCCGCCTGCAACAAGATCATCAGGTACCGCGGCTCTCTGGCGCCCCCTGTTGACACCCTCCCAGAAAATCAGTGTTCCACTTTGTGTCTCTGGTTGCGAGGCAAAGTGCTGCAAGCCCCCTAAAAAAAAATAGAGCAGAAATCAATGGGGACTGTGGAAGGAAATGTCAATACTTTGTTGGTGTGGGAGAGCAGGCAGAGAGGGGGGTAAAAGGTTGGGGCAAACTTCAAAAGAAAGTATTGTTTACTCAGAACGGGTTGTGTGCTAAAATTGGGCCGTGTTTACCGGCTTTTAACTTTTAAAGGATCAATGTGAAATTGTGTGACTTTTCTTTGACCAACCTGCTATTTCCATTAGAGCAGCAAGGGCTTTGTACAAGTGCTGTTGATTTCCCCAAGTGACCCTTTCACTGTAAAGGAAAGTGTGTGTGTGTTGCAGAGGTCGCTACGTGGTGGCTCTGGGCCGCTCCTGGCACCCGGAGGAGTTCACGTGCTGTCAGTGCCAAGCCATGCTGGACGAGGGCGGCTTCTTTGAGGAGAAAGGCTCTGTTTATTGCACCAAATGCTACGACAATCGTTACGCCCCCAACTGCGCCAAGTGCAAGAAGATGATAACCGGAGTGAGCACATTTCAGTAAAATGTTCTAGTCCTTCACATCATGCCTGTAGATGGCTTGGAGTTCGTTTAAATTGCTAGCGCTCAATGGCCAGGTCTCAATTTCCATCCGGGCATGCTGCGAGGGCACAAACTGTGGCTCGGGGCCTTCGTGGATAGAGATAAAAAAAATAAAAAAAATAAAATAAATAAATAAAAGTCCCAAAAATTGAGTCATAAGATCTCTGATAACAAAACAATCCCCCAGTTGCCTCTTCTATCATTTGTATTTGTATCAGCTCTAATAGTAGCCTGGAATTCGTACCTTTATTCATAATGGATGTACAAGTGTACACGTTTTGCTTTCCAACAGCAGGAACTTTTTGTTTACTTTGTACTTTTTTTCCTTCAAAGTACAAAAAGTTTGTGTGGCAACTAAAGCACTTGTGGTCTATTGATTTTTTTTTTATTAATTATTATTATTTTTAAAACTTATTTATTTTTAATGCATGTGTGTGTGTTAGCGAGCCAGAGCGATGGCCTGATTTCCGAGAGCGTGACTCTTTACTGAGATCTTTCGAACACTTCCCTTTCTCTCGCCAGGAGATCATGCACGCCCTGAAGATGACCTACCACGTCCAGTGCTTCATGTGCGCCGCCTGCAAGAGGCCTATCAGGAACCAGGCCTTCTACATGGAGGAGGGGGAGCCTTACTGCGAGAGAGGTGAGAGCCCAGAGACGGCCCCTGCAGAGCCGCGGCCTTTTAATCAATCACTCGCGCTGCTGCTTGGCTGCGCACATCAAACCCTGAGCACCGACCCGCGGCACTCCCTGAACTGCTTTCTGCTCCCGGATAGATTCTGCGGGGTGATTGATTGATCGCCTCGAGTTTTTATTAAAGCGTTTGATTAGATCCATTGGTTGTCTGTTGCGAGATCCATTCTTGGTTTTTCACTTTAGCTGAAAAGCACTGTTGACTGTTTGTTTTTGTCTTTTCTTCCACTCAGTTTTCAGTTTGTTCCTCTTGCTGTCGTATAATTTAGGAATTTTGTGCAGACGCAGCTTTCCCTCTTATCTAACATGCCTAGATATTTAAAGTGCGTGTGCATATAGCGAGGCTCTTTATTATGGAAATGAAGCATGCGGTCAGTGCATTTTGCGGCTGAAGTGTTCCAGTGTCAGCATTCAGTTAGAACCCAGGAGTTGAGTGTTGATCAAATAGCTGCAGTCTCAGCATGGGCTTGCAAACCGCTCCAGTGTTCCCTAAGCCTGCTACTTTAAAACCCTCCTCTACATCTGTAATGGAAAATCTGGGGGAGAAAAGTGCATTTAAGCATCTTGGAGCTTTTTGCGTTATCAAAGCTCCTGGCCCTCTAAGCGTGGACATGACTAATGTAATCCCACTTTCCTTCTCTCGCTTGATAACTTTTTCTGTCTGAATTAATGTTCCTTATTTGTGGTCTCGCTCTAGCACTTTAACTCAACCTCCCTCCCTCTCTCTCTCTCTCTGACTCAGCTCTCTGAGCGTCTCTGATGCTAATCAAGCAATCAGCTTTTGTTGTCGTTTGTTTTCCCCCACAGACTATGAAAAGATGTTTGGTACTAAATGTCATGGCTGTGACTTTAAGATCGATGCAGGCGACCGCTTTTTGGAAGCTCTAGGCTACAGCTGGCATGACACGTGCTTCGTCTGTGCGGTAAGTCTTTTTGATTCATTCGGCGCCCGTAGCCTCGTCCAAGGCTGTCTGTCCCTCACAACGCCTCTCTTCACTGGCTTCTGACCTCAGCCATTTTTCTCACACCGATGTTTGTCGGCTGAACGGACCCGAATGGAATAAACCCTGTCCCTCCACAAGCCTGGCCGCTGGCCAAGAATACGCCCCTTTTGTGTTCCCTTTCTGAGATTGATTAGGATTCTTATTCTTTTTTTTTTCCCATCCTCTCCATTTTTATCATTTTATATATATTTTTTTCTCCATCTTTGCAGCTTTGCCACGTCAACCTGGAGGGTAAGACGTTCTACTCGAAGAAGGATAAGCCTTTGTGTAAAGGTCATGCCTTCACTCCACTTTGAGAAGCCGAGATCCAGCGCTTAAGTGGAACCGAGGGAGGACGGACTAACGCGCGACGCGGAGAGAAAAGAACCTGAATCCTGTGGCTACTGTGGCAAGGGTTATGACGGCCATTACTGACTTCTAATCTTTAGAAAATATATATATATATGCTTTTTGTTATCTGGTATAATGGCACTGTTGAGAGAAAACCACATTAGCTCTTTTGAATAGTCTTGATAGAGTTGTTTTCAAATAAGTAAAATTAATAAATAAATAGTATGAAATGATGTACATGGGTTTTCTCCCAACGGAGATGATTAGGCCGGGTATGAGCTGTCAGCCATTTGCCTTGGATGCCCCTCGCTCTCCTCCCTGCCAGCACGGGTTAGCATTCTGTCCACGTCAGTATTTATTTAGCAAAAGGGCCACTTTTTCCACACAGATCTAGATTAATCTTGGACTAAATACGGTTAAAGGATCCTCATTGATGGTGGGGTATAGCCCAAGACTACGCTAAATCTGTCCGAAGCGCTTCCAATATGGTTAAGACCACTGCACTGTCCCTCGCGTTGCCAGTACATGCGTATACATGCATACTTGCCACGGTTTACTTTATTTTCCCCAAGCTACCTTATGTTACAAAAAACAAATGTGGGCACGTCCCAGTCAGTCATACAATACCTAAAGTAGAACACCCAGAGCAGGATTTGTAGACACAGATTATGCACACTTGTACATGACAAATGTTAAGCTGCTTGGTTAATTTAGGTCTGGAATACTCTTCTCTCAGGTATGGAAACCTGATGCTACCGCAATGTGGCCCTCCACGTCCTCAGACAACCCACAGTCCTTTATCCCCTGCGCCGTGGTACTTAAGGTAATGGCAAACCACCAAAGAAGAAAAATGAGCCGCTGGCAGCCGAAGCAGCACTGCATTAGCACTGATTGCGAGCGTTTCATATTGACCCGGGCGACCATCTTTACGTGCCTCCCATACCAAGCGTGCCACAACTATCTGTTCTAATCCGACAGGTAGCTCTAATTAAGGAAAGGCTCAGGGCCTGCATGCGCGAAGCTCATTTTGTGCACATGCATTTATGTTTCCTGACTGAAGGGGCGTGCAAAAGAGAGCCTTCTGCTCGTCAAAGACTGAGTGAAACAGATCGACACAATACTGCCTCTATTAAAGAGCGTGTGGTGCTACCATGAACATGCAGGATTAAATTTAGCTCAGAATCATGACTGAATCATTTCTCGCTCTCGTGTCTGCACGTTGAATCGGCATCTTATTATACTGTGTATAATTAACACAATCTGAAACTTTTAATAAGCGTCTTTAGGTGAAGCCAGATCCTGAGGGTGCCCACGCATGACCGGATGTTAAACTATTGTTCACTAGTCTCGTTATCAAGACTCTGTGATGGTGGGTCTCAGTCTCAGTCCTGGAGGCCCCCCCTGGCTTTAGCACACCTAATTCAACTAATTACAAGGCCCTTAAAGGAAAGCTGCAGGAATTTTTTATTACCTAATCCGCTGCATCTGTATTGTGTTTGATTGCCACGGACAAGAATTTCAACAACTTTTCCCTGTTCTTAAAAAAGAAGAAGAAATTAAAAAAAAAAGGACAGAAAACATGTTTACTTGAATCTCACTTATAATGGCAGTCTAAGGACAGTTGTTGAATTACATCAATAAACAATCAAAAGTGCGCAACTCTATATTGCAAATTAAAAACTACAACCGTTGCACTCTAACGTTAAAGCTGTTCCAATGGTTTTACTCAACCTTTTAACACTGGAGCAATACAATGAAAAGTAATTACACTCCTCCAAAGGTTTTGTGGCGTCCATGCGCCATAATCACACATTCTTCCCTCTGAAAGGTCACGTTATACGGAGCTTAATTTACCAATAAGTTTGGATGAAGAATTCATGAACGCGTTCTACAAAAATCATTTATTGACGGAGTTCAACAACTGTCCCTAAACTTCCGTTATGTGTTTGGAGACAAAAGTTTTTCCATTCTCATCTCGGTTGAAGATGTTGAAATGGGCTACAAATGGGGTAGATGGAGATTAGGTTAGAAGAAAAAAAGTTAGTCTTCCTTTAATTAGTTTGCTCGTGTAAACGTAGTGGAAACAAAACTGTGTCTGAGAATTCTCTTTTCGGATTATCGCTGTTAATATCCGTCAGTTCCTCTTTCAGTATCGTTTTATCAGACTATAAATGCGGATTGGAAAGTGCTTATTTTCTTTTAAACCTGTCGTGGCTAGAGTTTTACCGCTCGTCTCAGCGGTGTAGCCAGATCGTTGTGCCAGCGCATGGATAGAAATTAAGACGGTAGTTTTAACAGTACAGGCTTCGTGATGTTCAGCCCCGATTCTTTTGCTCCTCTTACTCCAACACACCACCCAACGAGCCCTTATTGAGTTGGCTCATGTGTAATTGTTGGAGGGAACAAAAATGGATCTACTGTAGTGATTTTTAGAAGCTACACACTCCATGGCTGTCAGTATTGGACACTTCCAAATTTAGTCACCGTTTCAATATCTCTGCGCTACAGAGTCCGCTAGGAGACTGCTTTTGCCCTAAACCTTTCATAGTTACTCCTTGTGTCATTGGTGTATCTTTAGGGAGCCAACATATGCAGGACTAGTCTCAGGAGCAAAACAGCTCGAGTGCCATTCGGTCTCTGTTCTACGGCCCCTCCATCTCGAACACGCTTGCTAGTTCAGCTAATTTACAGGCCTTTTAATGAGGTAACTCATGTGGAACTGCAGATGGAACAGGAAAAGCTTCAGATCACAGATTATATACTGCAGCTTTTATAAGGTAAGAGTCTGGGCTCTTAAGGTCCGTCACGGCTGTTAAAAATGGACAACATTTTCTACATTTGGTCAGTGTTTACCTCTGTGAAGTTGCCCCCCCCAAAAAAAAATATAAAAAGAAATGTCATTTGTTTGCGCTGTTTTGGTTTTTGAGATATTATAGCATTATATTTGAATGTAAGTCAATGGCAGAGAGTGATGTCACAGTGAATTAAATGTGTAACAGGCACAAATGTAGTTTGACAGCAATTTGATTAGATATTTGGTTTAGTTTTGAGTTGAGTGGGGTTTAATGCACTGTGACATCATTCTCGAGCACAGACTTGCATTGAAATACAGCAGCGAACGACCAGTTTTATTCCATTTCTTTTTTTGATGGGGTGCCGGCTTCACGCAGGCTTAGTGTTTATGCCCTGTTCTGTGCTGCAGTTCTTTTGGTGAGCTTATAGTATCAGATGATGGCGAGAGGAAATTCTGCACCTAAACACCAGGTAAAAGACCAAACACTCCCCTCAGTTGTGTATGGACTGTGCCTTTTTGTTTGTATTGAAAGTATTTGTTTTATTAAGTGCCTTTTTAATAGCTTTGCACCTCCACACAGTATCATGCTGCATCTTTATATTGAAAATGGAAAAACTGCTGTATTCTTTTTTTTTTTTCAATCCAGAAGTCATTTGTTAAACATTTAATCGATAAATCTGCAGTCCATATTATTGTAATGTTAATAAAAATCTTTAAAAAAAAAAAAAGAGCTTAAATTGTATTTCAAATATAGACACAATGCCTATAGCATTAAAAAGAAGACTCTCAACTCCTGTTTTAACAATATATAATTTATTTACATACATTTCAGGTTGAATTACTAATCGTACCTTTCTGAAATTTCATAGATATATATATACATAAGGCCAAGTAAATACTTGAAAGCACTTAGAAACGAATTTCCAAAATTCTACCCACAAATCCATATCATTGTCCAAAAGTACAGAAAACCCCGATATCACGGAGCTTCCTATTAGCACAAAGTCATCGACGACAATTTACATTGACGGAGAGGGGGGGGGGGAAATAAGCGAAAATACAAAAAATCCCTTCAAAATATGATTTAAAAAAAGAATTGTACAATTGCATAAGCGCTGTGGCGTGTTAAATACAGCATTCTGACTTGCAGAAAGGCAAGGAACATTGAGAAATCGAAGAACATTCACAGGTACACAAGTCTACTGTTTTTAGTTGGAAAATAAAGAGCTCGGTAAAAGTAACGGTACACTCACACACACTTTTTCTTTTTACAGAACAGCTATCGATGAGGTCGACTCAATGTACAATCGTGGGGGGAGATAGATTGGCTTCTCGTATTGATTCAACGTGACTTCCAAGGTTGGCTTTTTAGGCAAAAAAGTTCCTTTTTAAAAATATTTTGTGTTTGTGAAATGTGCTGCATGAGGAAATATGACAACATTTTTAAAATGCACATTAATACCGGTGTCTGGATTTAGATAAACATCTCACGAGTTTTTCTTTTCTTTTTTCTTAACTCAAAATAAAGCCCATAGAGTTGACGAGCGGCTTCAGGACAAAACAAAAACGGTCTGAACTTAACGCTGTAATCGATGAATAATGAGCCAACACTTGGACAAATGTAACTAGTCTTTTTTTCTTTTCTTTTTTCTAGGCTTGATATTAAAATATCATTGACATTTACTTTTAGTGCTAGATAACAAATATTTTTAAATTGTGTTACCAGTGAAATGTTCATTATTAAAATGCTGCAGTTTGAAATTTACATTTGGAAACGATCAGCTTGGACACACGGGCGGTTTCATACTGACTGTCGAGGAAAATGTTTTAAGACAACGTTAAAGGAGGTCAAAGAAACTCGTCTCAAATGGCTCATAAACTTTGGTTACCGACTTCCAGAGATGTGTACATGTAGTGCCAGCATCAAAACTGGAATAGAAAAGATTCTTATATACAACATGAATTGTAGAGATGATGGGTTTAAAAAAAACACATGTAATTAGGAAATTAAACTTGGGAACCATTTTAAAAGCGAGAGGTTCCACTAAAAGCTTGCCCCCATGTATTATACACACATTTTTTAAAAGTGATGTCTGTTAGATTATAACCAAGGAGTTGAAAAGGTCCACAAATGGGCCAAATGTAGCTAACAAGTAATGAAAACTGCATCCTGAAATCATCATACATATAAAAAAATACTTTTCATGAATCTTTTATAAAGTAATGCTGTATGATTTATGACAGAGTATGAGAAAAATTTTAAGTCCTGATCATTAAAGTTACTAGTTTTGTTTTTATTAATAGCACATTCATCAAGCATCCAATCCGTTCTGATTTATTTAGCATATAGGCTTCTTAAATAAGTGAAGTTACCACTTTGGTTTGAGGACATGTGGGCTTCCTAAATAAGTGCACTTGCATTGAAATGGTGCGTCTTAGTTTTGATTGACCACCACCACTTGCGTGCGCCTAAATGTTGCAGATACTAAAAGGTAAGATGGCAGTGGATACTTTAAAACTCCATGAATGTGCTATTAGTAAAAACAGTGAAGGTATCCTTATATTCGTGTGTGTGTATGATGATATTGGCATGCGGTTACAATGATAATTGGTGGTCATAAGCTTCCATTACTTGGTAGCTATATTTAGCCACATGGTTCTAGTGCAAAAGTGAAAAATGAGGAAAGTGTAAAATCAATGTCATTCTTTTTGTTTTTTCACACTAACTGACGATCATGAACGTGTTCTTGTGATCGATTACATCACAGAGGGACAAACCTCTTGTTCGACGACGTCCCGCTCCTAACGCTGTATATTAACGCAGTTCCGTCATGCGACGACATTTATTACAGGTTGAGATTTTCAAGATGCTACGTTACGGTTTGCTGTAAATAATCCTCGCATCAAGCTTGCTGGTTCTCGGTTTTTATCTTGTTGATAATAATTGCGCATGAAATCAAATTAACGGTGGAAAACGTATGCCTTTTTTTGTACTAATCCAGAATGCCCCATTTCTCATTTACCAACAGAATGTCTTCTGACAAATGAACGTAATCAAAATAATTTGATAGAATAGAACCATTAAGAAAAGCTGGTAGTATTGCATTTTGTACAAAAAAAAAAAAAAATCTTTCTTTTAGGGCATTCTTTGTGAAACATGATCGAAATTAGAAGCGTCCTGTGGAAAAAAATCTATGTAAAAAACAAAAAAATCCCTGAAGGCATTTCTATTTTAACTTCTATTCTGTATCAGCTATGTCTTTTTTTAAAAGATCCTGCATACGTTAACTCATTCACCACGCGTTCCAGGGCGTCGTTATTTATCATCGTTGCATTTGGAAACTGTCCGATTATGGCTTTGGAAAGCAGTACGGCCGTGTTACGGTGCCTGAAGCGGGGCAGAGGGAAAATAAAAAAGCTGACGGCTGACACAAAAACACGGTTCTCTTTGTTTGAGCAGGTTTGGCTGGTTCTAATAATCGATGATGTAATCAGTTATATCTATTTATTTTTTGCCATTTAGTTCTGGTATATTTAAGTGACTGTCAACATTACTGACACGCTGGTGGTCGTGTAAAAGCAGCACGGCTGCCTTTAAACCTCTTCACACCACTCTGTACTTGTATCATATTGACTTTTGTGATTTTCCTCAGCTTATTAACGGTAACTCTTTTACCTTATTATACCTTTTAATGTGTGGTCTCATGAAATGTCACGTCACACATTTACAAAATGCACGCTGCTGAAATCTGTAGGAATCCTAATGAGCGAGAACGATTTTGTCGATTAATCGTGACTTTTTTTTAACTCGAGCTGGCTTTGTGCAAACTCTCACGAATTTGCAAGTGGCGTTTACAACGTGTCCTGCTTTAGCCTCAGATTTTTGCACTTATTTTCAGATTCCAGTAAAAATCAGACAGAAATGTGGCCAACAATGATCTGAGTTCTCTATACAGCGTTCCTGGACGAAAATGTACTCTGCATGTGTGTGTTTGAGGGTGTGTGTATTTTAAGTCACAGCACACCCAAATTAGGTGGCTAAACCCTGTTAGATTAGTCTTTTCTCTATTTGACTCCCAGCATTCAGGGGATCTGCCTTCATTCCTGACTGTGTGTGGGTGTATGTATGTATGTATGTGTGTGGGTGTTTGTGTTAGCACTCCCCGTCAGACACCAGGAATATCATGGCCTCCTGTTTGCCGATCTCGGCCATGATGGCGGCCAGCTGGTTGAGGTTGCCGCTGAGGAAGTGCTGAGCTTCCCAAAGGTCCAGAATCTCAGACGTCGGGCTGGCTTTGGACGCGAAGAAGCTCATGTGTCTGAATGCAAGGAGACACGACCAGAAAAAAAAAAAAAAAAGAAAAGTTAACGTCACCAAAGTCCTCATACAATCTCTGAAGTCGCCTCGTTAAAGCAGAATGATTCACTTTGCTTTAATGAAAGGCTTAACGCGATTGTTACAGTATTAACAGGAGTGCAATCGTCTGTTTTTGTTTACAGAGGAAAGCGTTTAGCCGAGCTCTACGATGCCTCGGTGATCCATTGTGGAATTTGATCACCTCAGACCTGCTGTTGTATGTAAAACCACCATGATTTAACATCCTGTTCTGTTCACCTTCACTACTTAGCAATGGATGCGTCTTTCAGATTTTATAGCAATACAATTATAATATTCAATGTAAACAATATTAATGCAAATGGAGCCCCAAATGCTCTTCCCATGCTTTAGGGGTTCCTTCTGATGGCATGTGTACATTTGAGTGTAGAAGTTTGCATCCCCTTGATTGAAAAAAGGAAAATATACCTCTTTTACACTTAATCAAGGCGTGAGAAATTAAATGCAACAAGACAATGAAGAAAAATAGTTTGAAAATGACATTTGTCATTTTGGTGAAACGGAATAAATGGTTAGCATGTGTTCTAGTCTCTCCGTCCCAGTCAGGACACAAAACATCCATCAACAGCTGACATCTTAACAACGTAACATGGAAATCGTTTGCTAGTCAAGATGATGTCGCCTCAACGTCATTTTTGCTCACTGTTAAATCGGTGTTCCTAATATTCAGTCATTTTTTAGAGAAAAAAAATAAAAAGTTTGTGGGTTACCAGGCTAAACAACCCCCCAGGTTGTGTCAATCAAGTACAGGAGAAAAGCTTAAGAAGGTAACCTGGGATGAATCAGCTTATCACGTGGCAAGAGTGGGGGAATTTAAAACGATCACCTGAAGCTCACATCAGTGTGAGGTTGGCTAAAGGGATGAAGATGATCCAAAAAAAAAAAACGCACTCGTGCTGTGGCAATGTTTTCTCAATTAACATTGTTAAAATACCCCTGAACTGTAATTTGTAATGAGAGTGAATGTGTATAAATGTTCCGAGGCCAGTTTCATGGGCAAAAACAAATGAAACGCATATTACATTTTTTAAAAGGTTAAAAAAACGACACGTTCAGGGGTGCGTCAGGATGTGAAGTGCACAGTGTGCACTTTTGTTGCAAATCTAGTTGATATAACAACTGTTTTCGCTTAATGCTTGTAAAACATTAGCATGTAAATGTGCCAACAGTGTGTTGAGCCTGCGCCATACGAGTGTCACTGAGCAAACAGTCTTAGTTTAGCGTAACTCTAAATAGTCTCAACCATAGACAAGGGCTCAATGCTAACGAGTAAAAATAATAAAAAGAAGACACTTTTTTAAATAGCAATACCGTTAATCTATAGTAAGTGAGTAGGAATAGCTGTGTGTGGGGACGGAGGACAGAACATTTGTTTGCACTCTACACAGCTATTCTCGCCTTCTGAATAATTAACTCGATTACTCAACATAATGTGTGCATAATTGTGTTTAAGAGCATATACTACGTTGCATTAAAAGCCTCCAGCACACCGAATCGTTCGTTTGATGAATAGTTTAGAGCGAGCTGCGATGTCTGTTGCCGTGCTGATATTGAGGTAGCCTGTGGCCTTTCCTATTGACTGGCCAAAACCTTTCAGATCAAAGCCAATCGATAACAACAAAGCTGAGGCTCTTATTGGCCCGTCTTGGAGGGAAACGCCTCCAAAGGCAAAACAAGTTCGATCCCGCGGCCTTTTTCTGTTCTTTAAATGTCCGAGGGCTTGAAACGTTTCTTCTCTACATGCACTTTGTCTCGAGGGAAAGCGTGGCCCAACAGCCGTATGAGAAGGCTAAACATTGGGTTTTCAGTCCTAAACACATTTAAACAGTTAAAACGGTTCTTTCTTAAATACGTGTTTCTGAAGTATACATATGTAAATGGATGCACCAATGTGCCAATTGTAACAAAGCCCCGGCACTTCATATGGGTAATTAATTGGACCAGGTAAGGCTAATTGGACAAATGAAGTCTACGCCTTATGCTTCATTAGGTAGAGGAAGTTAACTAGGAGCTTAATTAAATCCCTGCCTGGTAATTTCCTGTGGATTCAGCCTGTGTTCGATAAGCAGCTGTGAAAGAGCCGATGCTACACCGGTCTACAGCTAAGCATCCATTTCTTTGAAAAATGCTAAATGTCTCTAATAAGAAATCACTGAAAGCCAGATGGAGCCATCATCTGTACGGGATCGTGTGAAGCCAGACTTCCAACTATCGCCAAAGAGTCTGGTACAATCAGATTGCAACCTTCAAGATTCTGAGGTTTGCAGCCAGCTAAGTGTAAAGATATCTGATGCTCAAACTGTTCCAAATCAACATACAAGAGATTTGGCACACAATTGGTAAAAAAAAAAAAAAAAGGGTAAACCACCAACATCACAGAATTCGAACAAGTGACAGCGATTTGGTTGGATTTGACATAATTACATGAAGTCATAAGAATAGCTACACTTACTCACCTTATAAAAGTTTGTAAATCTGAACCAAAAAGCTCATGCTAGTGGTGTCCCGGTCCCTTCATCTTTTATTTGCACACACCTGCCATCAGAAAGGTCCCCAAGCATGGGAACTTCTTTTGGGGCTCCGTTCCATCAATACTGTTTATATCAAATCACTGAGATGTAGATAAGGTATATCTGGTAAATTAAATTAACAACTGTATTGCTATAAAATTTAAAGAGATGACTCGGGGGTCAGTGGAATTAATTGTAAGTGTGAGACCATGCCAGTTTTACCTTTCGAGTTTGAGTCTCTGGGCGAGGAGTCTCCAGTCGGCTCCGTTGGGGCATGGCGCGTCCAGACTGCTGCAGATCTTCTGCCGGATGAGGTAAGGGATCTGAAAGGCGCTGGGGCCGGCCAGGGCCGGGCTGCACTTATCCACCAGCAGGAGATTGGCGTCCAGCGGCCTGGTGTCCTGCGTAGACCCCAGTATCGTAATACGTTAAGTTTATGATGAACTTCATTAACCACCAGTCATGGAGGACTGAAAAGCTCAAATGTGTGCCAGGAGAGGACTGGGGGCCAATGCCACCCATTGTGCCCACCTTAAAGTAAGAATTTATGTAAGCAAGTAAAACATTTTGCTCGCAGGCTTTATATGGTGGGTATTACAAAGTAGTTTAAACTTGAGGAAACCTCTAATATTAAATGTAAAGGCAGCTACAGTTTGGAAATACTGTAAATAGAGGTGGTGGGAGGAGGTACAACAAACAACATCAACATGCAAATATAGCTGGACCACCAGTTGCTACCAATTTAAAATGCCAGAGTCCAGTGTTAGCTGCTGAGATAAAAAAAAAAAGAACGCTGCCATTTCCCACGACTCAAGTCAGATAAACAAGCGAAAGCTTTCAGATTGAAGCCTTCAATCTCCGAGGCCCCATTACTGAGTGAACACCATGGAAATATTTAGAAGATACACACTCGGTGAAGCACTTTCTCCGATTGAACTAATGATGGTTAGCTCGCAAGTGTATACAGCCAGCTGTGTTACCTTGGTGACGTTGAAGTCGAGGCTGAAGCTCTGGCCTTCGCCTTCCACCTGCCACACACAGAGCGTGCAGGAGAGCTCACACGTGCTCACACTCATCCGCTCCAGCGTGAAGGCGCAGTGCAAACTCCGCTGTGAGCCGCTCCAGATGTGATAGAACGGGATCTCCTATAAACACACACACAAAACCATAGGAATGTGTAGATGATACACACTTTAATAAGGAGGGACAAGGTGCTGTGTACAAGAGCAACAATTCCAAAAGAGCCGTACTGAAGCGTTCAATTGTGCCACGTAACCTAGACAATATAATATATATATATGGCCTCACTCTCTGTGCTCTTAGAACCTGTTTGAGGGAGGGATATTCAGACCAATCGACAGACAGATGAGACAAATGGATAGATATACAGACAGGTACATGGACAAACAGATAGCTTGATAAATGGACAGACGGAAAGAAGGGTGGATGGACAAATAGATAGGTAGATGCACAGAGAGACAGACATATAGACGGATAAACACAGCTAGATAGATGGACGGATAGATAGTTAGACAAATGGATGAATGGATATACAGACGGATCACTAGATGGGTGAATGGATAGACAGAGACAGACACTTTATTGTTGAAACTGCTTTGTTAGAGCCGACATAACAATACAATAATATATTACTATAATAAATTATTAATTATTTCTCGACTCTGCTGCGGTATTGCTACCGAGGGGCTTCATACTGCATCTCTTCAGTTAGGAATGTGATATTAGTAGCTGTGAGTCCTGCCCTCAGATGGTCCACATAGTTAATAAACAAGCCGTTTTAGAGGGCCTTCGGGGTGTGTGTGTGTGTGCGCGCATCACTTGCTAACCCTATTTTTTCCCTATTTATCCCATACAAAACCTTGAAAATCGGGTCGTCTACCTTTTAAACAGTAAAAAACAGAGAAAGTGGTATTTCTACCATGTCCATCCACAAATCACAATGTTTTTAAAACTCTCACACTGCTGCTGTAGTGTCTTATGGCATTTACTGTTGTCCCTCTTTGAAATGTAAAGTTGTACAGATGTAGTGAGATCTGTGATATACGTTTATCATAGCGTCAATGTATCGTATCTTTTCAGCCCTGGTTTGAGTGTAACATGGGGAGCAGGGATCACGCAGGCTCATGAATGAATGATCTTGCACTAAATATTCACATTTAGTCATATGGCAGAGGTGGAACTGCGTCTTAGGCACTTATGATGCTGTATTACTCTCTGAGGCTTAAAGTTATGTTCTAGACCAAATTAGCTCAGAGGAAACAAGCCCACGCTACCTTGTGTTTAGAAAGATTAGATATGACACAACCTTTTTTCCATTTCCAAACCTGTAATTACACACCTACCACTGAACAAAATGAGAAAAATGAAAGCTTTTCAGGAGCAAAACAGCACCGTGTTGCATTTTAAACAGGGGCGAACGTGACATTAATCAACGGTTCTTTAGAAGATTGGGTCATGACTGAGGGTTACTCTGGGACGCAGACTGAGGAAAGTACAATAAAATATGATTTATGACTAGGCGGTCAGCACGGCCTTACTGCACACAGGTGTGTGTGTGTCAGCTTTTATTACCAGAAAAGCAGGAAGCATTCATTTTACACTGTTTTGTGTGAACAATTCTAGTGTTTTTTTAAAAGGAAAATGACAAATGATCCTATTATTGCCATCATTTGAGACCTATAGAACATTAGACCTTACATATTAGAAATCACAGGAACACAAAAACAGCTTTCATACATGTTCCTCTATTGACTACTTGTATTTTATATTCACTTAGCTTAAGCTCAGATTTGATTCAATATTTGAAAATAAGGCCATGACTACGAGCCGTCTCTTCTACATTCCTCATCCAAGTCTATAAACTCTCGCAGTGTGTGATTCAGGCCTTAAGGGGGAGCTGTTGCACAGTGCGAGGCTAGCCGAGGCACTAATACATCGCTAAGTCGAGCATTACTGAGATGAGAGATGAGGAGTGTCCAGAGCGCTCCTACACCTCTGCACTGTGCCTTCTACTCCCTCGAGAATCTGCTCATCTCTCCTACAGCTCGCGCGCGCACGCACGCACACACACACACACTCTCTTTCTCTCTAACTATAGGAGAAGTGAGGGAGGAGAGTATTTCCATGCAGCTCTATATTTAACTTCCTCTAGAGCCAGGGCTTCATCCTGCGCTACACTGAAATCTTTGGGAACTGAGCAGTAGATCTGCTGTACATTCAGTTTCTCCTCTTCACTCCATGTTCTACTCTACTCACTTATTTACTTTTGGTTGCTACTTGTATCAATAAAGCCTGTCTGCCCATGTCTGTCTGTCTGTCTGTCTGTCCAGCCATCCACCAATCTATCTAGATTCTCCTCCTTTGGTTTAAGTGTCTGTCTGTCTGTATATAGATAGTTAGTCTGCCTATCCATCCATCCAGATTTTCCTCCTTCGGGCGGTCGGTCCGTCCGTCTGTATCTATCTACATGTCCGTCTGTCTGCCCGCCCATGTGCCTGTCTGCCTGTCCTTGTCTTTCTGTGTTTGTCTATCTACCTGTCTGTCTGTCCATCCATCCAGATTCTCCTTCTTGGGTTCATCCATCTGTCCCTCTGTGCCATTTTTTCTGTCCGTCTGTCTGCCTGCCTGCCAATCTATCCATCTACTCTCATCTTTCGATTCAAGTATCCATTAAGTATTCTAGCTGTCCATCCAGACTCTCCTCCTTGGGTTCATCTGTCTGTCTGTCTGTGTGTGTGTGTGTGTGTGTGTGTAAATTCTCCTCGTTATTTTATGTATAAAATTCGTTCTGCATGTATGTGAACCATAGTGAGATTCCTGGCTCGGCTGTTCGCTCTTTAATGGAGTTCAACTCGATCCCCGCACGTTCACAAACGGCCTAATGAGGCCAAACCAAAGAAATATCCCATTAGAAAGCTCGCCAATGCAGAACGGCGCAGCATTAAAAACCTGATGCTGGCTGGGGCAACGTATCAAGAGCCCTTTTAAATGTGGCGCCCATGGGGAAATCTGATAAACTCCTGCTCACGGAGCCAATGATCAAACTTAGGCAGTGGAACGCGCATGCAGAGCTATGAGTGAGAGAGAGAGAGAGAGAGAGACAAAGAGAGAACAATAGCTAAAGGCCATTTGAAGGATAAGTAAGGGTAATAGCAGGGTAAGGGTATGAGTCAGATTCAGAGATATTGGGATAAAAGCAAGAAAGGAGGGAAGGAGAGTTATAATGAGAGAAAGTAAAAAAGGTTCCCTGTAATGCTTTGTAGAGCCATTAAATGGTCTATACCCTCATATAAAACATAAAAGAGGTTCTGCGGGTGCTGCGCTGCTTTTATGCTCCAGAGTTACAGAGCTCCCTGATATGAGAAATCCATCAGGCTCCCTCTGTTAGCAAGTTTAAGCCACAGCTTCAGATTTTATACCCGTTTTAGTCACATTAATAATATTTATGACTGTTTCATTGATCTTTTTGTATTTTATTTTTTTTAAGAATTATAGGTCATTATTATTAGGTATTTATTTACTTACTTTTTATTCCAGTTCAATTCTATGCAAGTGCTTTGAGCTACATGCCATGTATGAAAGGTGTTATATAAATAAAAAGTACATTATTCCTACCTGGTAGGCGGTGAGCAGCTTGCTCCTCCACTGGGCCTGTGGCAGGTCGTGGATGGAGAGGCGCAGGTTATGGTAGCTGTCTTTAAACAGGAGAACGTGTGGCTCGTCAATGAGGCGACCTCCCAACTGCGCCTCCATCTGCATCACCTCCTACAGAAACAGCACAATAACGAACACAGCCGAGTTACAGGTACAGTCCAAAAGTCTCCATCCACTAGCAATAACTGGTTTTATTCCATCAGACAACTCAGTTGATCCTTATTATTCGAGAATATGTTATTTAAAACGAACATAAATCCATTTTGTAGCTGTGTAAGAAATGCTCTAGAAGGCCTTCAGATGTACAAAATAATCTAATAACTCCAAAAAATGTGATTTCGGCATTCATTTGATCAAAGGCTTTACATGCACTTATGTGTTCATAATGTGATGATGGATAAACTCCGGCTCTAGATGAGCCAGTCAATAATCCTAACTCATAATAATAATAATAATAATAAACAATTACCCTCAGGGATCAATAAAGTACTAGATCTACAAATGACACACGCACCTCTATAGTTAATAAGCGTCAACATCGCCAATAAACTCCGTGAAGAGGGCGGCTGAGACGTAAAATCAGAACCTTCTGCCTTTTTCTTTCTTTTTTACTGGTAAATATTTATTTAGGAGTTTTATGGTTGCTAAGTGCACATAATGCTGCCCTTCTCTGAGCTGTTAAGTCCTGTATGGTGCTTTGTACAGATCTCCTCTATTCGGTTCGGTTTTGTGCAGATATGCTTTGCTTTTCTACATCAGCACATCAGATCGACTGTATTGACCGTATTCGTGCGCTGAATAACCTGATTATAGGGCTAAAATCTAGTGACGCCTTATATTTGAATGAAATAATAACACCACGCAGTGTTATCATCGTCCCTACTGCTTTCAGTCAGTAAGAACACAAGTTCTGGACTTATATTAGTGAGGAATGATGGGATGTTGTTTGAGACACATAATTTGACACACTGTGTCCACTTCAGTCTGCATAAGTCAGTGCAGCTCAACACAGCAGAATATCATAAAAGGACACATTTCACACATCCCGTCTCTCTTATAGTGCCACCTCCCACTCTCCAGTCCATGCAAGGTCACTCTAAGGACGCGGAAACCCACAACACTGTACGTCTGTGAATGTGCACTGATAAGCCACAGGATAAACCGCACGATGAATCGGGCTAGTACACTTGCACACATTACAGACGAGAACAGAGTTTTGTAGCTGCATAAGCGACCAGAATAGACTTAGCACCAAGTAGGAGCAGGCATTAGACCTCTTACAAAATGAAACAAGTCCTAACCAACAGCTCTATAAAAGGAAGTGCATGTTCTACACCAAATTAGCTCATTACAAAGTTGAGTATCAGATATGAGGCAGAGGAAAATGGGACACGCTTTATTCTCCTAGAGTGCGCTGTAGTGTAGCAGACACAAGTGAGATCAGTTTACAAAGATTTGGCCTGCAAAACATTACTCCAGCCGTATTTCAGCCCAAGCTCTATCTACTGCATCTGTGGTACATGTATAATTAACACGTCCCATAATTTCAACACATTTCCCTGTACCGGGGAAACAAAAACCCAGATATCTTGTTTTTACTCAGTTATTTGTAAATTAATAAATTAATCTGTGTAATTCATGCTTTCAGAGATGGGACTACTTCTTCAGAGGGAGGAATTTGTGGTTACACATTAACAGCATAAGACACATCTTGAGTTTCCATCTGACTGCGCATGGACACCACAAAGTCGTCGGGAAAGTGTCAAATAACCAGAATGATAACTTTTTACTGTATTGCACCAGTGTTGGAGAGTTGGATAAAAGTCCATAAGGACAGCTTTGGTTCAACAACTGCCCTTAGACTTTTATTATAAGGGAGTTTCAAGGGAAACGTGTCGAAATGACTTCATGGTTACCGAACATACGCTACGGATGCAGTAGGTAGACATTTGGTTGAAAAACAAAATGGACTGGAATATTCCTTTAAGGCTTTGACACAAGATTCAAGAATATGAACACGAAACCAAATTTTATGTAGTGACAAAGCACACACACACACTTCTGCTAAAGGTGACACCAACTACTGCATGACTACATGCCCCACCCATTGTCTACGTCTCAAGTGCTACTCACTAAAGTCCAACAGAGCGGAGTTCTCACACCCAAAAGAAACCAAAGTCTGGACAAGTATCACTTGAACGCCACTCGATCTCTTCCTGACTCACACAGAAAACTCGATGGATTCCGGAGGAGCGAATATGAAGCTAATGTGCTGGAAGAAACAGGCACTGGAAGGACAGATGGATGTGACCGTATGGCGCGGCGCCTTTACTGTGTGAACGCGGATGCACACGGATTGAATTCGGAGAGCGAGTCTAATTAAGATGGAGAATCTCGATGATTCTTATCTGCGCCGCGATTTCCTTCGCTGCCTCGCGTCAGGCTAGACTGGTTTCAATTAAAATAGTAAGGAAGCCGGTAATTATCGATTTGCAACACGTATACTTGCGTTCGTGAGACTGCTGCAAACTCTTTCGGGCTGTATTGTAGCCTCAAAGATCAGATCCTCTAGTCTCCGCTCTTCACAGCCCGTAACGAGGACATAACGAGACCAATTTTAAGCATGTTCCCTCTCGTAGACCCTTTTTGAACCCAATCGTTTGGTCTTACGAGGCGGCGAAGTCGCTGTCTTTTGAGTTGCAGTCACGTCGACGTGCCTTTTAAGCCACGCGTGGTGCGAGGCCAAAGGTCAGAGGTTATCTCTCCAGTCACCCGGGGTCGCGCGAGTCAATGGCGGCGGCCAATCAAATCTAAAGAGCCATATAATCTCTCTCTGTGTGACTTTTACCACACAAAAGGCTCTGTAGAGCTGCTCCAAAGCGCCTCGCTTAGCGCTCTCCTCTCCTAAGCACAATTACTCTTTGGGTGCAGATTAGCATTGCAAATGGCGGCTCGTAGACTTTGATCCAGATTCTGACCCATCAGCGGATCGAGCCGAGTGCCTGCCAATTATCCCATTATGAAGCGCCGGTACCCTGAATACCAATGCAGAGACGCCCTGCCAGCATCCCGAGAGCTTCAGATTAACAAGCGCGCATAAATATGTCAGTCTCAGCGTGCCGTTTTTAACAACATCACGCCCTGAACATAAAAAATATGCACTCGCAGTTTGTGTGTTTGCTTTCCACATGCGGTTTAGACAGAGAGAGTAATGGCCTCCTGTATGCCTCATTGTCTTCTTAATAAATTGCTTTGTGCGACAGCACATTTACTGGGGAAAAAAAAACAACGAGCGAACTCCCTAAAACTTTATTTAGTCGAGCGAGAGAAAAAGCGCTCGACTCTTTTTTTTTTTTTTGGGGCAGATCAAAAGAGATTTTTCATTTATTTATCCAGCACATCATGCAGAGGAAGACAAATTCAATGCCGACTTCATCGCGAGAAAGAAAAGCGCTCCGTCTAAGTGAAAATGTCACATTCTTGCTTTTATGGCGATGGCTGGAGTCAAGACCGGAAAAGCTGCTTGGGGGGGGGGGGGGGGGGGCCCCCGGGGGCCCTTTTTCCTTGATTTTGAAAGAAGCAAGAAAGGAGAGGGAAAATAGGAGGGAGGACTA
>JAOUQW010000023.1:8421980-8438201 GCA_028565825.1 Olivaichthys viedmensis
AGAACCGTGGCAAGTTCTCCAAGATTCTTGGAACAACCTACCAGCCGATTTCCTTATAAAACTGCACGACAGTGTGTGTAAGAGAATTGATGCAGTTTGGGAAGACTGAAAACAAAGCAGGAATGAATACACCCTGGATGGGACACCAAGAGATTTTGGGTGAGATAGACTCAGATTGTGTGAGAATCAACTGAGTAAAACAATTTTTTTGATTACTGATTCAGCAACCTGACAAGTGCATGGTTCTCTTTCGGTTCCTGTAGCCGTGAGTATCGAGACTCCACACATTTCCATTCATTTCTTTTGCAAGTGAGCGTGAACACGGCCAGAGTATAGAGCTGTCAAAACAGAATCAAGTCACGGCTTATAGCTGAGCGGTTCAGGGTTAAGAGTCCTGCTCAAAGGCCCAGCAGTGGCGCTCTACCAGTCCTGGGACTTAAACTCATAACCTTCCATACTATTCCAGTCTACAGGCGCGACAGCGGCAGCTCTGGAGAAGAGCGAACCAAGCATTAAATATTGATCTAATTGGTCCCATAAGGCCACTCGCTTATCGAGAGCCTGAGAACTGAAATGTCGCTGACTCCCCGGTGTCACGAGACACTTACGGTCAAACACAATTATGCTGTTTTTAATCGAGTTTAATTAGGAGATGAAAGGCTGCCCTTTCTGCCCTGCCGTCGGGCCGATGACACACTGCCGGCATCGAGTGACAGAAGGGAGAGAGCGGGATCTTGATCCACCCCTTTTTAAATTTAGAATTTGGGCTTAAGAAAACCTGAATGTATGGAGTTAATTTGTGCCAAAAGTATCAAACAAAATGACAAGGTCCGCAAGCAAACATATATTCGTGTCTATAAAAGGTGTAAAAGCCTCATATAGTGATATTAAAAAAACACATAGTACATTATATAGGGAGTAGGGATCTATTTCAGATTCAGCCTCAGTCTCTTTACTACTCTCTCTATTTTGCAATTTTTCCTTGTGACCTTTGGCACATTTTTCACGGGTGGGTGGGTCTTAGAATAGAATGTACACCTTATATGTCTATTGGTCAACTGGAATTTAGTCCTCCAACTTTTAGCCACGCCCATTCAACATGGTGGAACAATTTGAATCGAATGGCAGATATTGTTAGATTGATGCATTTTAAAAAACATTTTAAAATTATAATTCAAATTTCTTCTTCCACATTTGATGAAATACTTTTGGCCCAAAATTAACTCCACATTAATGGAAATGGCAGAAATTGCCTAAATATAATTTCCCTAATTGGCTGTAATGGAAACGTTGCCGTATTGATGGAGAGAAGATGAGCTAAAAGTTGATGAAAATAGATTTTTTGGAATAAATGACGTGCGCGTGTTTTAGTCCCTCCATGACCATGTGTTTGGCTGGTGCTCTTTTGATGATGTCATCTTGTTGCTTCTCTTCAGGACCTACAGCATAACAGTAGCTGTTAAAAACACACAACTAATGACATATTTTTGCATGGCTTTTTATTTTATTTTATTTTTTTAAATGAACTTAACATTTGAATGTTCAGCTCAACCGCCCAGAAGCAACACCCATGATACCATACAAAAATTACAGGGATGTTTAGTCCCTAACCAGTGCAAGTTAATTTGGTATTATAGTGATAAGTGTGTGTGTGTGTGTGTGTGTGTGTGTGTCAATGTGTGCCATGCCCTACGGCAATCATTACAGTCCAGAACACAATTAACAAGTCACCAGAGACGGTGACAGAGGACAGGAGCAAAATACTGATGCGTCTCAGGCGCTAGATCACCTGCTATCTGTATGCTATGCTAATTCCACAACACGCTCTTCTGACTAGTGCTAATTAGCATAATAATCCAAAGCCAATCATTATAATTGAGGGGCTGTGACTTTGCAGGAAGCCAATCAGTCACTCTGGAAGGGGGGTAAATTCTGGGGAAAGTGCTCAGTGCACCTGTTATGTACGTCCCTCTTTTACAAAAACGGAATATGACAGAGCAATTTCAGGCTGACGGAGATCAGATTAGCGGAGTAACTACGTCACTGCGGGCTTCTATCTAAATCAGCCCTTAAAAACTACAAATCCCACGAGGACACTGTGGCTCACCGCAGGCATCTGTCAATGTGTGAATGTATGAGGAGAGCAGGAAATGCACTTCGGCTTATGGACGTAAGAAAGTGTAGCATCTCCGGAAGGGTCACGGCTAAGGTCATGATCTGCAGTGGTCCATAATTACGGTCTTCTAATATTTAGCCTATTTAATTAAATTTTATACCTTTTACCATGCTTAATGGTGGTATATACAGACGGGTGACAAATTAAAGGAAAAAACAGCAAAGTGTGTTAATAAGGTGTCGGGCCAGAACAGCTTCAATGGTTCTTGGCGTAGATTCTACAAGTCTCTCGACCTGTAGTGGAGGAACCGATGGAGAACCGTTCTTCCTAAAGTTATTCCCTCAATTGGCGTTTTGATTTCCAAAATCTCCCATAGATGTTCAATCAGGTTGAGAATCTGGTGACTGTGAAGGCCAGAGCGTATGATTTACATCAATTTCATACTCATCAAAGTGTTCAGTGACCCCTCGTGACCTGTCCATGCACTCATTTATTCAGCTTTTATCATTTCATTTGTCACCCGTCAAGAAGCACTCACAGAAGCACTCGTAACAATCTCAAAATTAGTGTGGCTGCTGAGGCCACAGTTTGGCTGGTGATCAGAACCTGCTGAAGTTTCTGATGAAGCTCCAGAGGGCCTCGTGTCCCTGAGAACTTCCTTTATGGGGCCTGATTTAGGCTGTGGGTCCAAATCCAGTTCCAACTGCACTGCTCCTGTTCTGGCACCCTTTCCCTATTTCTGTCTTCCACCATCCCTTTCTTCATCGCCATAACTTTGTGCTCATCTCTCCAATTCGCACACCTGTTTCCTTTTTCCTGTCTTGCAGGCTTTGTGAGGTTGGAGTGGCGATTGCGCCGTTCTTCTCTCTGTGGCGACCACGGGGTGGCAGCTACACAGCTTCTCTTTTTCCATTTACTAATTAACCATGCAAATGAAATCTTAAAAGGCTACTCAAAAGGCGCTTCTCCAGGGAGCCAGCGTTGGCATTAGCTCCTGATTATTCTTGATCCGTTCACAAAAAAAGGAAAAAGGGAAGGAAGCCAAAGAAATACAGACAAAAGCAACCCGACCGCAAGGAAATGGAGACCAAACAGAACAGCAATCATTACATAAAAATAACAAATCAGCAGGTACTACACCAACATGGCAACCAATTTCCACCGATTACACCAACATATCAACCCTTCGCCACTCAACAGCAAAAATACCAACCAATCTTCAGTCACTACACCCCAAACCAATCAATGATCGTTCTCCATCCCAAAACACCACCACTCATTACACAACATACCAGCTAATCACAACTGATTCCACCAACATATCAACCAATTACCACTCTTCACATCATCGTCATCGCTACCAATCACCACACAGCAACATTCCACCAACATATCAACCAATTATCAAAATACCGACCGGTCACCTTTCACTACACAAAAATATCAACATCAGCATACTAAACAATCACCACTCAATGCCAAAAATATCAACCAATCACCAGTCAATACACCAACATACCAATCAGTGATCGAGTTAAGGAATCAATGATTCCTGCACCATTCGTTGTTAGTGTAAACACACAGGCCACCACACAAAAAATATGAACCAATTACCAGCAACTATGGCACCCCACTAACCGACTGCAACTCATTACACCAACATTTCAACCAATGATCAAGCATTACACTAAAATATTAAGCATTTACAACACAAAAATATAATCACTAGCCATAAAACCAGCATACCAACCAGCACCAGTCACTGCACCACCATGGCAACCATGGATTGCTCTCCACCCCAACATAGCAACCAATTACTACTCTCCACATAAACATAGTAACCAATCACCACTCATTACATAAACACACACGTTAACTACCATTCACTACTGCAATACATCAACCGATCTCTCACCACACAAAATGATTCATTACCAGCCGCTATGCAACCACACCAACCGATTGCCATTTATTACACCAACATATCAACCAGTCACCATTCGCAACACAAAAGTATGAATCAATCACCAGTCACAATATCACGATATCAACATATTGGTATGCATGGTTCTTTAGAATAAGCTCTTGGCCAATATTAATTCAACATGTTGTAGTATCAAAAAGAGAATAAATGTGAACATGCTACACTATTGATCTATATATTATACAAAAAAAGTTCCCAAAGTTTGAAACCAAATTGATCTAAAGAGGGGTCAGGGTCAAGGTCAAGGCGACGACCTTGGCATGCGCTCGCTCACCTGGATGAGGTCGTGTGTGTCGTCGGTGCAGTAGACGCGGATGGTGTACTCGAGTGTGGAGCAGTAGGCAGGAGCGAACAGCAGCAGTTTGAGGCGTTTGGCGGCGGCCATGCTGAGGGACTCTCCAACCAGAGCGAATCGGCCGAGCTGCTCGGTGAACACGCGGCACGTCTCGGCCTCCAGCTGGCAGTAAAACGGCTCAGACACCAACTCCTCGCCGAGCAACAGCACGTCCTAACACACACACATACATACAGGTTAGGGCACAGGTCACACAGGGTAGGGGAGAAGTCATAGTGGGCTTTTGGAGGGAGAAGGTTTAAGATTCATTGTGTTTTTCTCCAGAGAAATTAATATAATATTTCTGTCACGTTGAATTAATTTCAGTGAATCATTGTGCTGATTTGTAATTACCTGTGTTCTTATTAGGCTTATTAGTAGCTTGTTTGAAATGTCTGATACTTGATGCACAAACACAGACATATACACAACGTAGGAACAAGCAGACACGCGCGCGCACACACACACACACACACACACGTCTCTGAAGCGGACGTGTTTACATAAGAAAAATTAAAGGGCATTGGAATACTCCGTATGAAGAAGAAAAATAAATAATTCTTCTTTGGCAATTTCCTCCTTATCTTTTTGATTTTACAGCCGTTAAATGAAAACAGCAAGAACAGAAAATGCAGCTGTACGCTGTGTAATTGTGAATATTTCACTCCAGCCAGCTCTGGTGACGGCAGAAAGAGTTGACCTCGCTCATTAACGTTTCCACGGCGGCACCATGACCAATCCCTCGCCATTTTACACTTCGTCCCATTCGTTAATCGATTAGCCGCTTTGACAATTAGGCGCACTCTTCCTTAACAGCCGTGGGAACGCATTAATTGTGGCCGGGCCACAGATATGAGCTCATAGCTCATGCATTAATTTCGAGTGCAAGATTGTTCGTTTGGGCTGAAAACACCAAACTTCAATATTCCACAAACAATATCAACAAACCCTTTAGTGCCTTGAAGGCAGACTTGGAAATATATGAGAGATATTTAGTCTGAGGTTCAAATGGGAAGAAATCTACTGATCTGCGGTCTCCTAATGAAACATGTAATTCTTCTGTAACCTGTGATCCAATGCAATCTTCTAATGGCTTCCCAGAATGGCTTTAATTAGAAGAAAAGGCAAGACGGACCCCTTAGTGACGGGTACGCCCACATTCTTCCCACACACACTCAACTAATCAACCTCACACACCTCGGGATCTCCGGCCAGGGAATGACATCCTGCTGATCGATAAAATGAGCCGCCGCGTTCATCAATACAATTACTATTGATGCGAGCCGTTTTCGCGTCCCACCACAATGAAGTCGTATTTTTTCCCCATCAGAATATGTTTTTTTTCTTGTCCCCTCTCACTTTTGAACGTCCCCATTCAGATGGTTCGATATCGACGCGGGGCCGTATTTCAGCCTTTCTTCCTGTCGCTTCAGACGCTCTCTGGAGAAATTAATTGCTCCAAGTCGGCCTGCGAAGGCTCAGTGGAGGACGAAGTTCCCCGTTTCCTGCCCGAGTCTGGGGTACCTGAGCTATATTTGTGCCGAAGGATGATTAAAAGTCCTCGTCTAACCTCAGCCAGAGACAGGCCAATTCATTCTGCAGACGCCCCGCTGCTGCCACACCGGGCGGCCTGAATAATTTATGCACAATATCGAACATGAAAGAGGACCTTCACTCCCACCAGACACCCCATATTCCGCTTCTTCATTGCCCCTCTCCCCCACCTTCTCTGCCTCTTCCTCAATCTCCTTGCTGGGAAACGCTCTTCGGAGGATTACCGTGCCTGTTGATGGAGATACGGCTCAAATCCGTGCAGGATTCAGTCCAGTAATAAAAGGAGAGCAAAGGAGGGAAGCGTTATATACGGATGGAGAATGGATCCAACTGCAGAACCCCCACTGCTGGACAAGGCTTATGTGGTGCAACCCGAAATAAGATACTAAACTGTGCCTTTTAGGGTATAAATACTTGTCACTGGGGTGGTACCTTCAAGGGTACATCTTGTCTACCTTTAGTTAGAGGACCTAGAGACTATAGTGTACATTTAAGACTCATTTAGGGTACATAATTAGACCTTACGGACCACTGTTGTGCCTTTGATAGTAAACTTGCATTGTACCCTCAAAGGCACCAACTCGATTATGTGCCGAATTTGTAAGAAATGTAACGAGCAAGAGCAATTTGGTTGCATTTCATGTCAATGGAGTCATAAGAAAACTCCGCCCCCTCACCATGAACCGTAACCATTCATAACTCGACATACCAGTTGGCTTGCATGAATTCTTGCGAGCCTACAATTGTGAACCCATGCTGACAAATACACACAGTCACCATCATACACACCGTAATGATAGAGTATTCCCTTATCGTGGATTGCACACACACACACACACAGGCTCACCTCCCAGCTTCCCTCGTAGGTTTGTTTCTTCAGCCGGATGGCCCAGTGATCGGTGAAGGAGTCGGAGCAGTGCTCAACGCTGATGACGACGGGCCGCGTCAGCACGACGCCCGGCGGGCCGCAGCTCACCACCGGACTCAGCAGTGTCTGGCACCCTGCCAGGGGCAGCCTAAGGGAGCAGAAACGCGGGCACAAGTTCACAGGGTCAGTCTACACGCCAAACAGGGTCGAGGTCGAACACAGAGCTCGAGCCAAAGTGGCTCACGGCCAGTGCTCCAGCTCCTCCTAATGCTGAATATCTTACACTAAATACATTTTACATTTTTTTAATTATGTTTGATGTTTTCCATTTCGCTCCTTACCCCACAAGGAGTAAGGAGCTCAAAAATGGATACTGTTATTACACTGGCTTGTTTTAAATATTTAATCATGAACCTAGCGGTGTGTGATTGATTGTATTACTTCATCATCTTTTTGTTTGTTCCTTTCTCCTATGTTTGATTTATGTCCCCTATTTTTTTTGGAACTCAGCACCATCATAAATAGGGGCTTGTCTGGACTGGTAGATTGTGTTGCTCTGTGAGGTTTTTTGCACACATACTGTAAAGCATTTTGAGCTGCATTGTAGGGGTGTGCATCTGTCCCGAGATACGATGCAGATCTCGATATGTGATCAGCGATCCGATAAATAAAAGCTACATTTAAAGCAACGAAAGATTCAGTTTTAAAAAGAAAAATGTGCGGTAACCTCAAGCAGTGGGAGGCCACGCCTCTTTCACTGGAACTGACAAGCACAGAGGCCACGCCCTCTTCACTGGGACTTAAAGATTTTACCGATAGGGACTTAACCGATAGAGAGACACCCAAATCAATTCAGTCACCACTGCCTCTCAACATTTACCCGATACACACTGTTTTGCATTGTTGCAGTAATATAGTAAATTGTAAATCTTCACACCTCTATGCCATTGTATTATCTTATTATCAAATTATTTGGGTTATTTACAAATAAAGTTATTATTATTATTATTATGTTGGATCATCATGAATCACTTCCTTTTGCACAGCGTGAGGATGTTCCTCAGGGATGCAGGTCCAAAACCCTTTAATTCCTGAAGTCGGTGTTCGTCATACATCCGACCAAATGCACACACACCACACACGATGCGGCGTGGGGGAACTGACTTCAATCAAACTCAGTGCTGCCTGCAGGGTCTCTCCCCCCTCCCTCCCTTAGATTTTCTCTCTCTTCTGTTCTCTGAAACTTTTCAAGACAGATGAAGCGCGAGCGGCGAGTGTACCTACCTCACGTCGTCCTTCCTCTGAACGGTGAGGTAAATCTCATAGATCTTGCCTCGGGGAATGGCCTCCGGAGGAATGAGCAGGCTGATCCCTGATGCAAATAAGAGCAAAGAGAGGAAGAAGCGGGATCACTTGGAGTGTGTGAACGTCACATTTCCTCAAAGCACCTCTGCATGTGAATAAAACCAAAGAGAGACGCCCAAGGTCAAAGATATCCAAGTGTGGAAAGGCTTACTCTGTAAAACAAGCTCCCTTCTTTACTATCATCACCTGATTAAGTCGATTTTAAGTCAAGGCTAGAAAAGCATAAGGCTGCGTTCACAAGGACATTTTTGTATCCGTCAAGAACGCAAGGCTTGCTATTGATGTCAATGAGAACCATGAATGCATTGATGGAGAACAGGCACAAAAACATGGCGATGTGTGAAACGTTGTTTGTTTTAAAAAAGCTCACCAGAGTTAAACTTTTGACAGAACATACTCCAACATAACCATGTGTTAACCAATAGAAGACAGTCTGGGGCGCAGTAACCATGTTTGAATGAATCTCAATCTCCGCTCACAAACCACGACAAACCAGCGATGCTGGTTTTCGGACGGATGCCAAAATGTCCGTGTGAACGCGGTCTAAACTCGGTTTCAAAGATCGCAAATTGCAGAGTTATGGATGGTGAAGGTTAGAAAGGGGCAGGATTTTTAAAGAGTAAGAGCAATTTCATTGGATTTTATTTTGCAATTTCTGATTCTACCCTCTCTTTCAAACCCCATCAGCTCCAACACATCACCAAATTTCAACCTCTATGTTGTCTGAAAGATGATGAAATCCAGGTGCATGCTTTCATAACCTCACTGGTATATATCTGGCAAAAACCTTAGATTTAAAGCACTTCCTGAGCTTGCCCCCCCCTCCTCCTTCATCTCCTTGACCTTTTACTGATACTGTATACTTCAACTTGCAATCTCCGCTCCTCCAGTAGGGGTCTACTGGTAGTTCCTAAGACCAGAGTGGCCACTCTGGGAGGCAGATCTTTCAATGTAATGGCCCCTAGCCTTTGGAACTCCTCCTACAGTATGTCCTGTGACCAGGGCATGATTTGAGGAGAGATGCAAGAGGATGCCATCCTGCATTTCCATCCCCAATTGGATTAACATTGTTAAGAGGTCTATTATTGATATTTTAATTCCATTCATGAGATTTACAAACCAAGTTACTTTGGATGTTGAGAGCTTTTCATGTCGAACCAACAAGTTTTGCTTAGCGCAAAGCAAGATGAAATAATAAACGTAGTAAATTTGATTTTATATTATAGTGGGAGGACAAATAAAAAATCCAGGGCAGTATATATGATGTCTCAGAGCAGGAATACCGATCTAGGATCAGTCTACTCCCCTGCTGGCGCTGCCGATCTGCTGCCTGTTCCCTCTTTCGCATCACTGTAAGAAGAACACACTCGAAGGGCATGGATTTCTCAGCAAAAATCGAAAAATCTCTTCCTCACTTCCTCTCCTAACTCCTAACGTGGCAGACTGATGAGGGCCGGGTCTCTTATTGAGAGAGCTAATTGCCCCGAATAGACTCCGCTCGCGCCCTTGGTAGTGGATAAGGTTACAGGCAGCATTCAGGCACCAATCGGTTGAGCGACGCTCTGCCTTAGCCACGTCTCGTTCCGCAAAACAAGCTCAGTACTTGCTAATGTCACCGAATTAGAGTAATTTCGGTCTAGGGAAGCAAAATGATTCACTTTGCTTCTATGAAAGGCTTTTATTGTCATAATGCGATCGTTACGGTGTCAACGGGAGTGCGATTTTCTGTCTTTTTGTTTACAGAGACCAGTGTTTAGCCAGGCTCTATTATATCTTAGTGATCCATTGTGAAATGTGATCATGTCAGAACTCCACTTAATGTAAAACCACCACAATTTAGCCTCCTGTTCTGTTCACTACTTTAAAAAAATGAAAAAGCAATGTTGTGTCCCATTGACCTAGATCATCTCTTCAGATTTTGTAGCAATACAAGTATAATATTTAGTTTAAAATGCCCAATACCTATATCTTCAATTCATCTCAATGAATATAATTGTTATATAAATATGACAGTTTTGCCAGACCACCGAGCGGACCGGCTAACGTTCCACCGGCTAAAATCACCCATGTGGTTATCTACATTGCAGAGATGAAGGTCACGTGGTATCGCACAATCAGCAGCTGTTATAAACCCGAACTAGCTAACATCCAAATAGCTACGATTACTTTATAAAATAAGGCATTATCAGTATCAGTCTCTCTCATATACATTATGGAACTCTTGTTCATGATAGTGTTTGTAAGAGGTTTGATAGTGTGTGAGAAGTAGAACTGTGTGAGAGAGAATCTCCTTTTCATGAGCCAAGCTAACTCGCTGCTGCAGTCACGTCACTCACCCGTGTTGGGGATGGTGAGACGTCCTCCCAGGAAGTTGAAGGTGCCGTACGAGGTGTTGGCCATGTCCCGCGGCAGCGTCTTGAAGTAGCTCTGTGCGGCGAGACGGCTGGTGAGGTGTCCGCTGTCGCCGGTCACTTTGCCGTTGGACATGGTGTGGGAGCCGTTAGCCAGCGGCTCCAGCAGCGGCCCGTCGCTCAGGGAGAATTTAGGAGTCGGGTCGTGACGCGCACGCAACGAGCCCTGGTAACCGGGCGTGGTCAGGTCCGGCTGGATGGTGAGCAGGTGGGAGTTTTCTGTGTGGAGGGATGAAGAAGAAGCGAGAGAGAGAAAGCACATGTGAGAAAATGAGAGAATGAGAAAGAGGGGGAAAAAAAAAAGCAGGAGAGAAAGAAAGGGAAAACGACGGGAAAAGAGGGAGAGAGCGAGTGGTAAGAAAGAAATAAAAAGAGCATGAAAGAAAGAAAAGTCAAGAGAGAACGAGATGGAAAGCGAAAGAAGTCGAATGACGGTAAAAGAAGGAGAAGGAGTAAAAAAAATAGAAGGGGAAAAAGAGATGGAGACAGTATATGTGAGAAAGTGAATAAGTGAGAGGGAAAGAAAAGAAAGTGCAAAGAGAGAAAGAAATAAAACAAAAGTAAAAGGGCAGAGAAAGAAGAGAAGGAAAATAAGCATTAGAGATGAATAAAGAGACAGAGTGAAAAAGCACTCGTAAGAGTGAAAGTGCGAAAGGCCAAGTGAGAAAGAAAAAGAGGAAAAGAGTGAAATAGAGGGGGAAAGAGAAAAAGGTGAAGAGAACCAATGAGAGAAGGAAAATGGAAGAAAGGATGTAGTAATAAATTACAGAAAATAAAAAAAAGAGCATGAGAAAGGAGAAAGCAAGAGGGAACAAGTGAGCGAGCGAAAGAAAGAAGGGAATGGGAGAGAAAAAGAAAGGAACAGAGCAAAAGAAAGAAAATGACAGTAAAGGAGGGAGAATGAGAGAAATGAGAGAGAGAGAGAGAGAGAGAGAGAGAGAGAGTGTCAAAGGAAAAAAGAGACATTGGAGAGAGAAGGAAGAAATGCAGTGCAGTGGCAAAAATTATATTTACACAATTTACCCCAAATGTAGTGGATCAGCCAAGACATGTTTGGTGTGTGAAGTTTGCTACTTTAGTTTTGCACTCGAGCCACGAGGCTAATTATTTTTGGCACATTTTATATTTTGGCTGAACTGTTTCTTTAAGTGCTGACTGTCTGAACACACAGTGAGCCTGAATTACACTTTTATTAAACTGCTACTACACTGTTATTACAAGTTTCCCGCTCATGCGTTCCTGACAATGATCAAATGGCTCACATGTGTCCAGAAAGTAAGCTTAAAATGCACGCCAAACAAACAAACAGAAGTCAATCCTAGGGGTTGTTCGATTCGGGAAATTTTGGAGTCGACTCCGATTTTGATGGAGTCGATTCCCAGAGTCGATGCCACACAATAATTTTTCTAAAACACAAGGACAGGAAAGGGGAGATGTTATAAAATACCCATTAAAATATTCATTACATACATAATACACCATTATGATTGACAGTATGAATGATGAGGGTTTTTGACATTTATTATGTTCATGTGCTGTCACATGAACATTTATCAGAAACAATTGCCAATTAGTTAGGTAATTTGTCATTTGGAGGGATAACGCTAGTTAAATTAACTTTGCTGGCTAACTGGGGATTAAACCTTTATCTGACTGTCAACTTATTTGGGTGAGTAGCCTTAAGATGCTTAGCACTGGCAACATTGTTTAAATGTATGTCAGTTTTTTGTTGTACGTTTTACTTTGTTTATTAAAAGTAAATACTGCCAGACTGCTGATGTTTGTGGTGTGAAGAGACGCATTTATCACCATGTCAGAATGCCTTCCTCTCTCATTTTAAACTTGAAACTTCAGCTTGAGAAACTTCAACCAAATCAATTTTACAATGTGGAATCGATTCAAAAGCTTTGGAGTCGACTCCCAAATCCCAATGCCTGGGTTCAGAGAATCGACTCTCTTTAGAATAGACTCCCTTCCCTAGTCAATCCAAACACATGTGATCCACACACATGGACAGATCGAATTTTTCTGACCCTTTACCTCTCATAAGAACTGGCTTGTGGATAAACCGATCCCGCTCCTGCTCAGTGAACACAGCCACTCGGGGGGTATTGATGTCAGAGGTGCTGACTGATGGACTCACACACAAGCTGTGTCTCAAATCGCATACTTTGTGTACTTTTAGTGCAAGTAGTGTACCAAGTAGTGTAATACGTAGATGATGTTCACCAGAAAATGAGGTGCGACATGCTGATCTGGTCACAGAGCTGATCCCCCCTGATGTCATCCTTAAAAATGGACCTTTGAGAACTCCATCCAAGCTAATATGGCTATGTAGGTAATATTTACATGATACAGCGCCCCTGGAGCAGGGAGGGTTAAGGGCCTTGCTCAAGGGCACTGAGCCACCACTGCCCCCTAAGTCTACACAGTGTAAGTCTACACAGATGAAGCCTGTCCCATTCAGAAGGACAGCTGTCTTCTACGCATCCTTATTTTGGACCAATTTGTAGCAGGACAGAACTGTCACTCCAACTGAGTAACACATTTAACAGATTTGAGTTTGGCGTCTGTCTTGTAGCGAACATTATTTTCTTTACTGTTCTGATAAACAGTCCTGTTTGTCTTTGTGGATTGACGGGAGTCGTTCCCACGGTTGCATTTAGCTAGCCAACGTAACGCGACCTGACAGCATGTTGCTAGCTATGTTGCTAGCTACGCTACAAGAGCTGTACAGAACATAGGTAGATAGGCTAAACACTGAGATGGTCTCAATGGTCGATTCTGCCAGGGCCTCGAGTCAACTTTTAACAGCGTCACTGACTCTGAGGAACTTATTGCAAAGCTGTGACACATATTGGACCTCTGTTTAAGTCTCGTGACATGAATAATAAACTCACCACACACACACACGCATAATTATGTGGTGCTGTGTAAAACTGCAGTGTGAGCACATTCAGGGTAATTCAGGTAACTGACCTGTGAGGAATGCTAACTACAGCAGTTTTACTAACCATGTTTTTTGTCTTGCATTCCCTCTAATATTTTCATTCCCATCTCTCCCCACATATTACGTTAGCAGGTGGCACAACCTGCCCATTAAACTGATAATAACCTGTGTGTGCTGCCTTCCTCGATGTGTTGCTGAATCACAGCAGAAGCCCAAGATGAAGGGTTTGAATGATAAACTTCATTATTTCATTAGAAAGCAGCAGCTAGCACATCAGTTACGGCGTTAACTTGAAATTTCACCACCCTCATCATCTTCGTCAGTGATGTGCACCCATGTTTGCCACTTAAAATAATTACAGGTCTATTATTTGTCCTAATCCTTACGTCAGGGCTAATGTACACCCCTAGCATACAGCTAATGCTAGCTTCAGCTGTTACATCATTCAGACGAATACTTGAAACCAGCAACAAGGGCAGTGTGTACCTTGTCCCTGTGCTGGTCCATTACGGAGAAAGAGTAGTAGGTTAGGGTACAGCCGGGGGTTGTACTTGCCGCGTGACTATGTGTACGCGTGCGGGCGCTTCAGCTACGCGAGCGTCTTTGTTCGCATACTCTGTCCACTAGGGGGCAGATCAGAGCCGACAAACTCATCAGCACCGGAATACCTTCTTCCACCACTTCCTCTGATTTTGCACAACGAGGTAAACAGTGAAGATGGCGGGAGTTGGGGAAGCTATGATAATGTGTATCTTGAGAAAATAGCGGCAACAGCGTAGACGGTGTAGCAGGCCATGAAACCAATCTCGTCACGACAACGGAGAGTATATTTCTCACGTCCCACCGATCGGGATACTGCCTATACTATACTGCCCCTCGCCGTTTACGCTGGTATTGCACTACATGCATGCGTTGGGTTAATTTTTTGGGAAATGCACAATCAACGCAGGATACGTATGGCAGCCATCTTGCGTATACATACGCGTAGTTAACAGCAAATATAACCCTGTCCTTGGGGATTAGGGATAGGATGAAAGGTCAGAGACAGGGATTAGGGTTTGGATTGGGCAGCGTGTACCTCGTCCCCGTGCTGGTCCACTACAGAGACGTAATTCGGCCTGGTTGTGTTCGGATATGACAGCAGAACATCGTACCACACGAGCTCGGCCGAGTCCAGACCAAATGCTAGCCACTCCTCCCGAATCTGCTCAGCCAATCGCAGATTCTGCTCTGTCCCCGCCAAGTGGGGCAGACGAGTGAACTTCCTGTTTGGCAGAAAGAAGGACGCCGATTGGACGTGCATATATTCAATTCAAATTACCCCAAGAAAAAAGTGTATTGTGCACAGGTGTGTATGTGTGTATATATATATCTGTGTGTGTGTGTGTACCTAAGATGCTGTTTGATGTTGTCTGCATGGATTTCATCCAGGAACTCGTGCAGGTAGTCATGTGACGGCTTTTCATGCTGTGCATCGACAGGTCTTGAGAACCAACCTGAGACAAAACGACTATTTAAAATTGGCATATTGTTGGCGTTCTGGGCCACCGGCCATATTCCGTCTCATCGTAAACTGGCGAGCTGTGTGAAGTGAATTCTCAATGTCCAGCTGTTCTAGTTACAGACCATTTCCCCTCGGAAATCAGACACTCTCCATTCACCGGATGTCCATAAAACACAGGAATCTGACTCGGCAAATGGTAACCAACATATACAACACAAAGGTCAGAGTCTACCAAGAACTGTTCTATGTCACCTGATTGGGCTTAGTTATTAAGGGCCGTATGGTAGGTAAAGGTCTATACTCGATTATACAATACTGGCAATATTCAATAAACACGATATTATTATCAAAGAAACTTTAAAAAAAATACCATCGTATGCCTATTGTATTGTCCTGATGGGACATAATAACCTTTAACCTAGCCTTTAACCTTCAGTAGTTTATCGCAACCATATAGAAACGCTGTTGTCTCTCTTTTACACTTCTTTATAAAAGGCCTTAAAAATCTTCTAGCCCGAATTTAAAGGACAAGCTGAGTAATCTGATAACTGCGACAGCAAAAAAAAAAAAAGAAGATTTTGGCAAAAATGTATTCAACAAGTTTGCGTCTTGTAAAATTCTCCTGTAATGTAATGATGGGGAAACTCCGGGTCTACGCGAGTCACTCAGTAATTACACTTCTTTTTAAATACATGACGTACGACCTCTATAGTCGCTCTGTTTCTTGTCACGTTTTTTCTAACCCCTTTAACTCCCAAGAGACGTCGTCCTGACTTCCATTCCTCACTCACATACCTACCTTTCTTATTAGTTTCACTGTAGTTACTGTATAATATGCTTTAAAATGAATAACTCGATAATAAGCCGGGAGTTTAAGGTTTTTAACTTGGAGCCGCATTGCTGATAAATATACACAGTCGTGTGCAAGCATTTTAGACAAATGTAAAGAAATCCTGGATAGCAAAGACGCTTTCGAAATGAAAAGTTTCTAAATAAATAAAAAATACTATAAAGAGCAGTAAAGAAAAAAACTTAAACCAGCCGTTGGCTTTAAAACCGCATCAATTCTCTTAGACACACTGTCGTGCAGTTTTATAAGGAAATCGGCAGGTAGGTTGTTCCAAGAATCTTGGAG
>JAOUQW010000023.1:8460658-8480990 GCA_028565825.1 Olivaichthys viedmensis
CGGATCTGAATCCAGTAGAACACCTTTGGGATGTGGTAGAACGGGAGATTCACAGCTTGAAAGTGCACCTGAAAAATTTGCAGGAATTGCGTGATGCAATCATGTCAACATGGACCAGAATCGCAAAGGGAGGCCCTACCCAGTATTAGTATGGTGTTCCTAATAAAGTGCTCGGTGAGTGTACATCATAAATGTTTCCATAACATCAGGCCATGTACTAACTGCCTTCAAGACATCCAGTCTTGAAAAAGCCAACGTTAGACCACTCTTACATCAGCAGCTACCAACCGGTATCTTTCCTTTCTTTCCTTTCAAAAACCCTTGAATGTGCTGTCTTCAATCAGTTGACTCCCTTTCTCACTCAGAACCAGCTCCAGGATACTAACCAATCTGCCCTTGTGTCAGTTATTGAGAAGCTCTACACTGCCAGATCGGCCGAACTGTCTCAGTCCTGATTGTTTTAGACCTCTCTGCAGCCTTCAACACAGTTAACCACAGTATCCTCCTGTCTGTCCTCACCAGCCTTGGAATCCCTGGCTCAGCATGGCAGTGGTTTGCTTCATACATGGAGGGATGCTCATATCCGATCATATCATCATATCTTCACCTACCAGAGTCCTGATGGTGACACACAACTCATCTTTTCCCTTCCCACCATCAGATACCCAGGTTGCTACTCGTATCTTGGCAAGTCTGGCAGACATCATAGAAGGCAGCTCATCACCTAAAGCTAAAACCCAGCAAGACTAAGCTGCTGTATATTCCTGGAAGTGCTTGGCCCGCCTTGTTACAACACACAGTCCCTTAAGACTAGTCTAGTTCTAGCACTTACTCTCAACCCTCATGTTTAATTGCAGCTCTCTCTGTCCTTTCTACAACTCTCTTGCACTTGCTTCTGGTCAGTTTGTGGAAACTTTGTCTAGCAGCACTTGTATCACTCTAATCAGCTCATTTAATAGTTATATGTTCAGATTGGATTCTGCCTCACTCATAAATTACCTTGGATAAAAGCATCTGCCAAATAAGTAAATGCCTATAGATAAATAAATGCCTGCACCTGAGATGCTAGTCTCCTCATGGCCTCCTCCTGTCTCCTCCTCATCTCTGGAGTCCCTGGACAGCTGCTACCTCCCAGAGTTCCATGGGAGGGCTGAGGCTGTGTAAGAGGGAGCCCATCTCCATCTGACACACACACACACACACACACACACACACACTCCTCTCACGGGAGCAAATAGTGTTGGTGCTTCTTACTTACAGAAACCTAATACAGCTTTATTATAGAACACATCCTGAACATTATTGTAATACACTCAGTGAGCGTGGGGTCAGTGTCTACACTAACTGTAGCATCTGATACCCGTCTCACCCCAAAAATACCATGTTCAAATGATTAACTCCTCTTGGATGGCTGATTCTGATTATATAGATTGGTCTTTTTTTTACCTCCAAATGTATTTGAAGCGATAAATCGCAACAATCAAGACCAGGAAACAATATCTGATAGGAACCAAAAACATTAAAAAAAAATACAAATAAAATCCTCGCTCCTATTGGTAGTGACCACATCGCTTCACTACTCATTTGCATAAAGTTAAACTCTGCTCAACTTCATCACACAGCCTGGTCCCGCCCACTTCGCTTTGCCAACAATTGCGCCGCCTCCTGTAACTGTAAATCATCAAGCTTGCTGATTGGTCAAATGGTAGGTTAATTGCCCACCCTCTGTGTTTAGCTAATAAGTTGTTATGGATACTGGCATTTGAGAGCAAGCGGGAAATAGCAACCAGCGAGTAAAAATGGAAAAGTGGGGTGACCCAAGCTTTGCTTAGAATCGATGTAGTCATGTTTCGGTGAATTGGAAATTCAGTATATTTTATTATATTCTGCATCTCAAAATGTATGAAACTTGCGATATATAAATAAAGTTATAATTACTTGAAAAATAAATGTTTCTAGTTTTACTATTCATCAATTTGCCTGATGCAGGTAGAGACACATTAGACATGTGCCGATATTAGATTTTTATATCACAATAATGCCTAAAGCTTTCATCACGGTTTGCGGTATTATCACAATATTGTATCGGAGACACAGTTCTGTCCTCCATGTTGTATTATGGGATAGAGTACAAAAGCTACCCAAAAATACCACCTACGTAGGCAGCCTCATCTTCATCATACGAATGTCCCCTGTCCTTACTCACCTCTCCCTGACACACACACACACACACACGTACACACACGCACACAAAAAAAGAATTTGTTTTGGCTTCACATTGCCGTGTGTGTTACCAGTGCTCGTTCATCAGAGCTCTCTGATGTGTCCGTGTGCCGTGCCGAGCTGTTTGGGCACCTGATGCCAGTTAGCAAATGATGATTTATGCCCTTTGCGCTCGCCAGCGGTGGCTTTGATAAATCGGGATGAAGTGTGCGTTGTGATTTTTTAGCACCGGCGGTTGTCCGAGTGCGTGTTTGTGCGGTGATAAATGTGCGCGACGGGGGTCACTCTCCCTGTCTCGCATGAACGCGCTGGAGCTCAGCGATTCGGCTGGATACGGCGGGTGTTGCGTTACTCCGCCAGAGCTGATGGTTCTCTCTCACTCCATACCCTTGTCTCTCCTTCCCCTTCCTCCATCACTCGTTCACTCCCTCTCTTGCTGCTCTCTGTCCTCGAATGCGCACTCCTTCCTTTTTTTGTTTTTTACTTCCTTCACATTCATGCCAGCAGCTAGAGTAGATTCTTTCCTTTTAAAGTCTGTTTATGTGCGCGGACAATACAACCGGTTGAACACTGAACATACTCCAAAAAAAACAAAAACAGCAACCAACATGGCTGACTCGATATTAAAATGCCTTATGTAAATTTCACCGTAGTTCAGAACAAGTTAACACTAATTGACGGACACATGCAGCTCCACTATAGCAATTGTTCTTCATGTAAAATCCCTATTCAGATGGTATTAGTTTTACATTGGTTTTAATTATTACCGGAGTATCTCTGTGATTTTAGTCCTGTCTGAATCGGTCATCTCTGTGATTTTTTTTACAGACTGCGCGCGTTTCTGTGTCTGGAAAGCTCACGCCGTCTTTTACCTGCTATAAAATGACCTGTAGAAAAAACCCGAGGTATTATACACTACCAGTCAAAAGTTTGGACACGCCTGCTCATAGAAGGGTTTTCTTCATTTTTACTATTTTAGAATAATAATAAAGACATTAACACTATGGAATAACACATATGAAATTATGCAGTGACCAAGAACAAAATTATTTAAAATTCTTAGTAGGAACAGTGTTCCCGATGAAGCTTTACCCAGGAGGCCGAGCGACTTGTTCTGTTTCTCCAAACATTCTAAATGAAAACTACTGGTTTGGGAGACAACTTAATTTTAAGTAAAAACTACGAGGTGCAATACCAGAGTAAATGGCGGGGGCAGTATAGTGAAGGAACGTGCCGAACAACACATGGGTGGTAGGACGAGAGAAATAAACTCTCCGTTGACGTTGACGTGACGAGATTGGTTTAATGTCCTGATCTACGTTGGCATCGCTGCCGCCGTTTCTGGCGTTTTCTCAAGATACACATTATCACAGCCTCCTCAACTCCCGCCATCTTCACTGCTTACCTCGTTGTGCAAACTCCAAGGAAGTGGTCGAAGAAGGTATTCCTGTGCTGGCGATGTTTCGGCTCTGACCTGCCCCCTAGTGGACAGAGCTTTTAATCCTCCAGATGTACGAAAAGTACGCAAGCGAGTATGTGAACATTGACACTCGTTTTGCTGCCAGCAAGTATAACTCCGGCCTTAGATAGCCAAGTGATAAGGTTGTGAGTACATTTGTCATTGAACTACATCTAAACTCGGTCCTGATTTTATTACGGAATCCAGTATAGATTCGTTGCTAGAGCACTTTTTGGGGGTTTGAACTTCATTTGTTACTATTTCCATCCACACTCGTTTACCTCCAGTGCAACGTTAAGTCAGATATTGTGTTGTGATCCAAGCTAGAAAGCACATGGAGAGGTGTTGCTTGATTTTTTTTTTTGCAGCCATGGACTACTGGGTTCCTCAAGTGTTCCTTGAACAGTTAAGGGTTCTTAGCTTCCTAAAGGGGCCCCTTCTCTGAAATGTAAACCTTCTATTAGGGTTCAACATGGAGCCTTTAAAAAGGTCCCCCCCCCGAGACAAACTGAACCCTGAGTGTGGATTCACGCAACTCCATTCTTCGAAAAACAGGTTAAATCTAGAATCTTTAGGGTTCTAGATTTAACCTGTTTTTCTAAGAATGGAGTTGTGTGAATCCACACTCTTATCTTTTTTTATGTATTATATAAAGTGGGGTGGCAAGTTCTATGGAAGGGGTGGAACTGTGGCCACCCTATAGATCCGGTCCTGCTCCATCTTTCTCCACCTTTCTTTTTTTAAATCACATGCGGTTACTTCTTTCTCTTTCCCCTAATCTCTCGCCATTCCCTTGCATCTCTTTCTTCTTAATTTTTCTCTCCTGTTTCCAAGTTGTTCTTCCACTTTTCTCTTTTCCTCCTCTCCCTTCCTCACTTCTCTCATTCCTTTTTTTACCCGTCACCTTTCTTCTCCCTCGTCATTTCCCTTCTTCCGTCATCTTCATCAAACACTCACTCCTCCCTCAATCTTTCTTCTGACGTGCAAACACTCCTTTCTCATTCCCTTCTTTATTTCCCATTTTCTTCCATTGTTTCTCTCCCTTCCTCACTTCTCACATTCTCTCTGCTTCCTGATTCTCCCGTTGCCTTTCTTCTCACTTTCTCCTGCTTCCATCTTTCTTCTCCTTTGTGTATCCCTTCTTCTGTCACCTTCAATCCTTTTCCTCGACATCCATCGTATGCTCCCTCCTCTCTCCATCTGATATGCAGTCTCGCCTTTCCCTTTCCTCGCTCACTTCCCTTCTTTATTTTCCGTTTCCCTCTTTTCTTCCACCTTTTCTCTTTCCCCCTCTCTCTGCTTCCTCCTCGTTGTCCCGTTGCTCCCTCTCCCCGTCTCCCAGCTCTGCAGGATGATGCTATTTGTGCCCTAATCATGTGAAATCCATCCCCACACTGACTCCCCCCGGAGCAGCTGTGATGCCCCTGCCTGCTGGATCTTTCGAGGCTGCGTTTACTTACTGCGCAGCGTAAAAAGGTGGCGTCTTATTAAATTACATTGTGTGTTGCGTACCGAAACAGGAGATAGGCTTAAGTAGCTGAACTCGCCGGTGGAGGACGGGAGACAGAGCGAGAGAGAGAAAACGAGACGGAGCTACAGCTGACAGATTCGATTTCCTCCGCTGTTCGGCGGATTTTCCACTGGGCACTAATGCTTTCATAATGCTGTTTTAGCGACGAACCATGCCGCCAGGAGAGGGTCGTGTCTCCAACATAAGCGTGCAAACCAAGCATGAGCACCTCCATTTCAAACTGCACACGATCAATAAAAACCGTTAAAAAAAAAAACACGTCATACTGCTCTCTCGCTCGCCTTCTCTCTCTCTTAAAGGAGAAGTATATGTGCTTGTTTGTTGCGAATGCACCGGGGGGGGGGGCGGATGTAGCACGCTGCGTGAAATCGCTCACTAATGCTCATAAGTGCAAAAGCCGCTCGGCTGTATCCCAAACCCTGGCTGACTCGCAGCAAGCCGGCGAGTCCACATGTGGCGATAGCGATGCACACGCAGCAAATAAAGAGCAGGATTAGCCATGAATAACAAAACACCAAGCAGCCACAGACAGCATGTTGCTAATGCATTAACTGCTAGCTAGTAAAGAACAGGACCGGACGGGTTCCAACGGTAAAAAAATCTAATTTACCCCAAATGTAGTCACTCAGCCAAGACATATCTGGTGTCTGACATTTGCTTTTCTAGTTTTGCACAAGAAATGATAGACTTGCTCAATCTCACCCAAAATATCTGCCTCAAACCCCAGCCAGACCTTCAGTGATGTCACACAGGCTTACTGATGTGGTTTAGGACACAGTGTGACTTACTGTCATCTAGAAACATGAGCAAAACTGCACATTGTAGTTGAACACTAACATTAAGGGGGGGCATCTTTGACAACCGGAATCACTTTTCTTTCCCTCAGCGCAGTTTGGTATCAGTCCAACCCCTAGACCCCGCCACCTAAAGTTTGAATGTGGAATTGTAACGAAAAGCTAGAAGTGATGCAGATGATAACACAGTTCCACTTTGAACTCAAATTTGTAAATACGGGCTCTTCCTGCTTTTTTACAAAATCGTTTATTTTAAAGTGAGATTACGGGGATTAATGATGTCGTATGGTAATTCTTTTGGTGAGCTAGACTTCCATTACTTGCTAGCACCATTAGTCCCAGTGCAAAACTAAAGAAACAAATGTCCGACACCAAACATGTCTAATCGAGTGCATTTGGGGTAAAGTGGAAAGCAGAGCAACCCAAAATACTCCTTTAAAGCTAGCCAAGCAGCACTATTCAACTTCTTTAAAAAAATTGGGCCAAATGGGAAAATCAGGTGTGGTGTGCAAGCTGAGAACGATATAACATTATTATTCTCCAGTTATTGCCTGAAGAAGACAGCATGGTTTATCACTTTTATTTTTGTCCTGAAAAAAGAAAAGAAAAAGTCCAAATACTAGCTACACTTTCGTGACACGATAAAGACAGCGGTTTTTAACGCCGTTGCTGCTGCGCCTGGTTAAGTGAACAAGCACTCGTCAGTCCACTGGAACTGGAACTGACGGTTTTCACTGTCAGCTTTCCATCTTTTCAGCGCAAAGAGAGAGAGATGTGTTGAACTTTCGCTTAAGCTAACGTTAGACAAGTCAGTGATCTCAGGATGAAACGAACAGACACACTGACAGCTCAACGTAGCGGTGGGGAAAAACCTGAATGACAACTCAGAGGCACAGTTCCTACAGCGGAGGGCGAATGGTAGCGCATAGTTTGAATAAAAATAGCAGATTTTTCACCACAGAAGTCACCAAAATCAAGATTTCCATATCACCCCTGTAATTTGCTTGGACAGTATATGGCAGCTTTACATGCCACTGCTTGGATAGCCGTGAGCTACAGTATTTGCTGAAAAAACAGCTTAGACCAGCTGGTTAATGCTGATTAGCGCTTGGCTGGTGCTGGATTAGACAGTTAACCAGCATGACCATGGTGGCTGACTAGAAAAGCCTTGCTAGTAAAACCAGTTTCACCGGTTTACCAGTTTTACATGCCTTTTGCTGGTCTAAACTGTCTTTTCTTTTTTTGTTCAGCAGGGTTGCCACACAGCGATCATGGTGGGCGTTTACCTGGACAGGTGGCCGTGCAGGCGCTCGTCTGGACGCTCTGGCCCTCACAGGCGGAGCCTCCGTTCAGGGGGGCGGGGTTAGTGCAGCTCCGGCTCCTCTTCTGCCAGCCGCGGCCACACACGGCGCTGCACGCCGACCACGTGGCCCACGTGGACCACCCGCCGTTCACTGCTCGCCCACCAAAGAAACGAACAGAGCAAGTCAGGGTTACCCGACGAGCAGCGGCTAACACACCAACACCTTTAACCCTGTCTTTGACCACCTTATTTACAAATATGGAAGCGACTTTCTCTTTTTTCGTGCGACACTTCCGTGTGATTTGTTAGCTGCCTTAAGTAGTGGTAGCTGCAAATCATCAAGACACTAACAAAATGAATTTCCATAGTATTTGAAATAAATAAATAAAAAATTCACTGGATGTTTAAGAGGTGCTGTAACGGAAGTCTATCAAAAAAATGCGTTTCCTAAAGTTTTCCTAAAGCCAAATGAGCTCTGTCAGAAAGGGTCTAAACAGCAATAACGTCATTTATGGCATATTTTATTTTCACCTATTTCATTTTTTAAAAATTAAATATACTTTTTTACCCGTTTTCTAATTAAATATAAAAAAAAAGAACAAAGTTTGAGTCCTAAAAGTCATATTACATTAAGTAAGTACTTAATTTCCGACAGAACTTATTGGAGTCACGCTGTTTCCGTGGCTGAATCTCAAATGTTTGTCTCTTGGAATTTGTCCACCAGAAAAAGTTGAGATTTCAATAGAGATATCTTTTTTAGAAATGATTAGAGCAGAAGTGCGTGTGCTCTCTCGGAATATGATATATTTAATGGTGACCCATTCTATGGCTTAGTACTGTGAAAGAATACATGATAAGATGAAAATATTGACATTGACAGTCTCCCTTTCGGTTTCATGCCAATTGTCTAATTTCCTTGAACTCCCCCACAAGGTCTGCTTTGGGCTTTTCTGCTCAGGGGCAATATGGCTGCTTTTGGAAGTGATTTTATTATTCCGAATGACACAAGGATTTGCGTTCAGCCGTTTATAATATCAGACATGTGTTGGAAATAAAAGATAAGATCGAGATATTATTTGGTTGATCTCGTGTTGGCTGTGATATTACACTCTCAGAAGGTAAAGCTCAACCGTTCACACTTTATCTGATCTAGGTGGTAGGGGGACATTTGGGATTCAGCCAATCAAGGAAATCCTGATTAATAGCAGTGAAAAACAAACTATAGCAAATAAGCACTGAGATAACATATCGATGTATAAGGAGTGCGTTTGGTCTTTTTCAAACCAGATTACTTGCTGAAAGTTTGTCACACACTAAAGCCAATCAGTGGAACGTTTAAAGGAGCAGTTTGTCATTTTTAGCGCCCTCTCCTGCCTGTGAGGCATATTGCATATGCAATGAAAACACTGACAAGCCTTCCTTTTCCTCCAAACTGACCGCGTCCCCCTTTGTTCAAACTATCGATTGCCTTTTGAGCAGCTCTGGTATGACTGGAGGCGGAGCTTATTTCCACCCCGGAAAAATGTAAACGGAAACCTTAAAATGTAGGAACTACGCAAATTTGCATGAAAAAATTGTGAATCTCGAGTAATTGTTTTTTTGCACTTTTATGATTATTATAGATCGAGACACTGACTGCAGATTTAAGTCTTCACAATTCAAATGAAATGAAACCTATTTTTAATTTCTGATCATGACACAGTTACAAGAATCTAAGACGAAAAAACGCCTGCACTCTGTTCTAAGGTTTTAAGGCGAACTTCAGTCAAATACAGTTGGGACCACGAGCAATGCAAAGTGGTCGCCATGCTGAGTGCTTCCAAAGGCAATTGGTGGCTCAGTTTCGCCCAACAAAAATGGCTGCACTGGGATAATTAAAGCACATCCCACCACTCCGTGCTGTTGCCCTTGTCAAGCTACAACGGCCGCAATCAATCAGCTCCTTTAACGCCATCTACAGCGCGCATTCCTCGCTGCACCACATAAGCTAATTACTCGATTAAAAAACACTGGAAGAGGCCCGTTTTAACCCTGGTTTCATTTCCAGGGAGCTCATGCGATGTGTATACCGGCCCTTGCGTAGTCCGCGACACCAATATATTGCTCGCAAAACGCAAAAGCCTGGAGGATTGTGCGATGATCCCGAGTCCAAAGTTCACACTGTGTTTTTAATCAAGCCCCACGTCTCCTTCTCTCCTCAGGGCTCAAAGGAAATCTGATTTCTTCTGTTCTGGACTGATTTGTTGTCAGGGGAGCCTTGATCACCAGTCAGGCCCACGGCAGGCCGCCGAGGGCTCCTAATTCACAGGCTGAATCACTTCCGGAGCCTCTCTAGCGCAGTGATTGCCCACCGCCGAGAGGGAAATTGCGCGGCGGTGGCTGACACGAGGGCCCTGATTACCTCTTAGCACACAGTCGAGCCACGTCAAAGCCGTCCTTGTTAAAATGCATCTCCACCCTTCCTTCCACGGCTCTAATAACAGCCCTTACCCCATCTACGGCATAGCCAATGAGAGCGCCGGCGACGCTTCACATGAGTAAACTGACATTTTAATGTGAAGCCATAGGGAGGGGAAAAAAATAAATAAATATCATCAGGTCTAACAGTTCTTTTTGATGAAAAGCTATTCACCAAGAATTTTTCTGTAATAATTTTTTTTACAATGGCGACAAATTGGCCATCACGTTGGAGAACACTGTGCAATTTGAATCTTTCGAATTGTAAGCGCAAGGCGGCCCTACCGTTTATTAGCTGGTTTTTTTTTCCTGTCTCTGTATGAGGGCATTGTGCTGATTGACGATGCAAAAAAGCAAACAATAGGGAAAAAAGGTGTCCCTTTCCTTTCCCCCTCACAGAGCCCTCCATCGAAATCCCCACAAAACCATCACTTTATCATTGGGGTGATGGCTTTTTGCCACCATTACTTAAATACAAATTTTCTCTTTTCGGCACTCCGTTTGCTCTTTGTGAAAGTCATGTAGTCGTCCCTTCCTTCTCATTGTGACTAATAACTCAATTGATATAATATTTAAAATCATAAGATGATTTAAATATTTAAAAAGTTTAAAAAAAAAAAAGTAAAAATAAATAAATAAATAAAAAGATAAAGTAAGGCTAAAATTCCAGCGCACTCTCTTCAGTGTCCCTCTGGGAGTTTGGAACTTGCTTTCTGCATTGTGTGACTGACTGGCTGTGATTAGCCGAGACCATTATGTGCCTTTTAATGTATGCTACCTTTAGTCCGAGGAGTCCTGGGACCCCCCTGCTGCAATAAGGAATGGGCCAAGACTGCGCATAATAATAAAGGTCAGCTAGCTTATCATGGCAACTCATTATGGAATTTCAGTACCAGTGTACAGAGAGAAGAGTCATGATCATGGAGGAGCCAGCAACATCGGGGTTTATCACGCTAGTCATGCGCCGTTGCTAATATTCTGCAAAAGGTACAAGACTGTGCACTTAATGAACCACTGATCCCATAAAGTATTTTGAATGATGTCATCGAATCAGCTTCCCGCCACTCTTTGATTATGTCCACAAATGTCACGTTGACGCGTTTTCCCCAGCGTTGGCGCTTTTAAATATATTAGTGTTTTATAAATATTGTATATACGTGTATTGACGTTTTGTGTGCATATACCTGTAGTGTTATATATCGTTCTAGTTTTGTTCTTCACGTTACAATGTTTTAGCCAGTCTAGTTTGCTAGCAGGTTCGCTAGCTAACTAAGCTAGTGGCCCAGTGAGCCACGTTGTAGACTTCCAGAACAAAGGCCAGTTTAAATAAAAAAAAAGAAAAGAAAAGTGGTCGGTCACTACTGAGCATGATTGCCATGGTTACAGTGATGTCTCTGCTAAGTGGGTCTTGCTTTAAATGAATCCTATTAAAGTTTAAATCAGACCGACTTATAACAATACCATAACAATTTAACAGTCTTGTAGGTTTTTATATTATTGCTAATCATTCAATTTATCACTGTGATCATGAATGACGGTTTTACTTCCAGAACCTCATAGTTGAGCTTAATTGCATAAGGGTTGGCAGTTTCTCCTGTAGTTGTGTTTAGTACTAAGCCAGCAATGATGTTAGCATGCAGTTATTTGCTCTGGCCTGCTTGTTAGCGTTCGGTTAGGTCGATTTCTTCAGCTGCTCCTGTGCCTCAGACCAAGGTGTCTATCTAGCCTGCCTTCAAGTGATTTACTCTTGACTCCGGGTTCAAACCCCATCTTCAAGTTTTGTGTAACTAGCAAAAAAGGTGAAAGCCCTGGAGTCCGCAGTGTGTGAAAAGGGACGGGGCCCGGGAAAGGAGACGCACCATAGACAATCACGGCGGCCGAGGAGCTTTTGCGGCGTGCCACAATGTTCTTGGCCACGCAGGTGTAGTTGCCGGTGTCGGCCAGCCGGGCTTGTTTGATGATGAGATTATGGTCCACTGTGATGAAGAAATTGGGGTCAGCCTTGGGGTCGATTAGCTCCTCATTCCTCTGCCACTCCACCTGGAAAATCACACACACACACACACACACACACACACACACACACACACACACAGGAACAATAAAAGCCATTTTCACGGACTCCGTTTGGTGCCAGAATGCCCCCTTGACATCCTTAAAGTTTGAACTGCTCAAGGCGTGATTTTCGTTTTATCGTTGGGGAGCAGGACAGAGGATTAGCTTCTTATTTTTCCAACCCACAGCTGAAGATTCACTCGAAGAAGCAAGAAAAAAAAAGAATTCCTTGTGGAATAATTACCAGACAGGACTTGGTGCTCAACTAAACTCTGATTTTCAGCAAGTATTGAAATGTATTCAGTCAAAAAAGTCAACCCGGGACACTGTGGCAGGCGGAACCGAGTCAGCTCCGAGCTGAATATTTCATGTGGCATGCATCTGCGGTAACTGCTGTTGTTATTGGGCTGCTCCGTCGAGCAGCATGAGCTGAAGCAGCTGGACACAGTCTGGTCCGGTCCTGTGCCCTCCGCAAAACTGCCTACACTATTAATGGCGCTAATGGCGCTGCCAAAACCGCGTGCTGAACCTCTCGCGTGGCGAAATATTGGCTGATACAGATGCAAAGCTAAATCAAACGAGCGTGATAATTAGCAGATGGCTTCATCAATAAACAAGTTTCTCTCACCTCCGCAGTGGGGACGCCCTCCGGAGGATGGCAGCGGAGCAGCACTTCCTGGTCCAGCGCCACCTCTTTGCCCAACGGCTCCTCCTCAAAGTTTTTCCTCAGATCTGTGGGAGCAAACACATCAATCAGCTGCTTTTTTAGGCCACTTTCTGAGCATCTGGACCAAATAACTAGGGTCTCTTTGGTAATTAAAAAAGGTCCTCAAAAGTTTTTATATCTCAGGATATCAGGATAACCTTGAAAATGTCCTCTAAAAGCAACCCAAAGCCATGCTGCACAACATAGCAGGTCTGGTTATGACAGGAAGGGGAAGGTTTCTCCAGAACTGAGCGTAGGCGTCTGCAGTCTTGTCTACAGCCGTTGTTTGCTCGCTTGTTTGGGAGCTCAGAGTGATCCACCTGCGTGAGATGGAACCATAGCACAGGGCCGAGAGCTTATTTAGAGCTGCTTGGCTGAGTTAGAGAATGGCTGTAGCCCCCAGGCCAAGCATCAACAGGGAGCAATTGCATTATCCCTCCCCAGCCCTTCCACACACAGTGCACATCTTCTGTCCACACACACACACACACACACGCACTAGCATTCCTCCCACACCCGCAGGCTACCGAGACAAGTGTTGATGGGAGTCAGATTGCATTTGGTGCTCCAAATCACGTTATAGCCGATATAGACGGTTCGAGTCAAAGCGCCAAATGCTTTCAAAACAATCTTTGCATAAATGTTCATAAATGTTTTTTTACGACCGATATAACGGGGGGTGGCTTCATCAGAGAGGTGCCTATGGAGACAGCTGCCCTTGTGGAACATCGGCGACATGGACGAGTAACTAACGGCGAACTGGAGTTGGTGTGTGAAGACATCACTGCCAGTCATTTTGCACGCCTGTCCAGAGCAATCATGGCATCGCGAACGCTGAGCGCTGATGAGGGCCCCACCTCATTCGATTTAATTAAACTGGATTTAACGGTTCGGGGGCGACGCGGCGGGCAGGGTGGAAAAATTCCATCCTGATCTGACAGGCAGAACTCGAATGAGGTCGAATTGTAAGCATTTTTAGAGGGGGGGTCCTGGGTTCTGCTTTTCACCACTTTTGTGTGACGTCCTGCTTTAAAAGCTACATGTTTGTTAGGAGATTATTAGAGACGGGAGCGGCAGCCTCTTTGTTCTCATGGTAGATTTAGAAATAGCACACTGAGACACATGATGAACCCGGCGCTCTCATCATTATTTTCAGCTACTAGCCCGGGACTTGCAACGGCTGTTTTGTTTCAGACATTAGCAGCAAAATGAACCGTCTCTTCCTGTATGAGGCCACATGATGACTGGCCCACACGTGATCATCTGGTGCATAATCGCATTATCACACTGGCAGATATGGAAACCGTGCAGCCTCTCGAGGCAATTACCGAGTGCTCCGTCGCAGATTAGTGGATTACCATGCCGCGGGCTTATTCTGATCAAACTTCCCAATCAAACATTAAAGTCGTCGTACAAACCCATCTGAATCAATCAGCCTCAGGGAACACATGGCTCAAGTGGTTAGATTGATTGGTCAAATGCAATTCTGAAACAGCTTTTTTTAATTTATTTTTTATTCGAGAGCACATCAGTAGAGGCAAATTCCACAAGCGCAAGAGCTCATTTTCTCTAAAGCAGGCTTAATAAAGGAATGGTTCAGAAAAAAATCACTTTTACACTAATTTCCCCACTTTCCCCAAATGTAGTCGATCAGCCAAGATGCTGTCTGGTGTCTGACGTTTGCTTCTTCAGTTTAGCACTGGAGCTATAAGGCCAATCCCAGTGAGCACCAACTGTTAAAAGACCCAGTAGCTATGAATAGGCTAAATTAAACAAGTATGTTTTTAATCTGGATTTAAAAACACTTAGAGAGTTATAGAGGGTTCCTAACATTCTCTGGAGCACTATTCCAGAGTTAAGGGGCGATATAAGAAAAACATCTTCCACCGCCTGAGCTGCGAGTGATTCTCGGGATTAACAGTAGACCTGCCTCAGCTAAGCGAACGGCTGGGGTGGGCTATATTATTTCAGAAGTTCAGCAAGATACGCCGGTGCTAAACCATTTAGAGCTTTAAACGTCATAAACAGGAATTTGTAGTCAATGCAGAAGCTAATAAGTGCAGCGTGAATAGAACCGGGGTAATGTGCTTGAACTTTCTTTTCCTGGTAAGGACGCGGGCTGCTGCATTCTGAACTAGCTGAAGCTTCCTTAAAGAGACAGCATGCACTAGTTTCTTAGTATCATGCAGGTTTAACATATTTCTTATTTTGGCCATGTTTCTGAGATGATAATAATCAGTAGACTACATACGGACCACAGTAGCCGTCTTTTCTTTGTCTTCAATGAGCCGTATTAAAAACTTTCACTCTGGCCGAAATCTAGACGTCCAATTAAGATCTTTGTGCTCACTGGAATGTAGTTAACACATCATGAAAGTCCCTCTCACCCAAAATCTTTTGCATTAATACATGCCCAAATCTTCATATACTTGCTTCAAACGACTTTAAGCAGCTTTGTATTCTTATTTTTAAATACATTATTTTGTAAAATAGTCGTTGTTCGTTAATCCGTTCATCTTCAGTAACCACTTTGAGCCTGTCACAGTGGATCAGGAGTCCATCCTGGAAACACTGGGCTCAAAACAGGCAGGAATATACCCTGGATCTGGATGCAGGTATAATCTGTATTCACAAATGTAAGTTCCAAATGAAAAACTATCCCAGCTTTTCAGAACATTCAGTAATGTATTCAACAGGTTCTAAAAAGGTTAGGTTATAATGTTACAAAAATAACACAAGTTTCTGCAATGTGCTGAAAACATGGAATGAAATAATCTTTTCCTTCACAATTTTGCTCACGTTCCCAGTTAGGTAAAAGCTAATATTATGGAATCATTTGTATTAAATGTTCCTTCAACTAAAAGTCTCGCATCAAGGTTGTAGGAACATTTATAAAGGTTACGTAAAAACGTTCTCAGCCAGAAACTTGACAAATTGAACAGTTTACGAACTAAAAGTTCCTAGAACCGAAACACTCAGAACACATTCTGCTAATATACTATTGTCAAATATATATAATATCTACATTAGTTCCATAGCTCCAGTGCAACACTAAAGAAGCAATGTTGGGCACCAAACATGTTTGATTGATTACATTTGGGGTAAAGGGGAACACATTGTGTATATTAGGTTTTATGCCGAAACCATTCCTTTAAAGAAAGCCTATTTGGGGCCTTGTTAAAATATAAACCTTTGCCCTTGTACACACTGGCCCACATCAGGGTCCAGATTTGGAGTTTGCTGGTTTAGACGTTTGCGTAACTCACAGGCAATGCGCACGTAAGCCTTTTGGCTCTTCTGGGTTCCTGTAGTGCTCCAGGCCACACACTGGCACCAGTAATCGTCCAGCCCAAAGATCTTCTCCACCTGCTGGCGCGAGATATCAATCTTCACCTGCATCACTGGGAAACCTGAGGAGACAAACATCATGTCATTTCATCTGGATTTGAGTATCAACACTCTTCGGAAAAAGGGTTCCTCAAGGGTTCTTTGGTCGCTTAATGATTCTAGCTTTCTAAAGGGGCTCGACTTGGAACATTTTCTGTTGTAAGGTTTAAGATAGAACCTTTAAGGGTTTTCCCCCCCAGAGGAATAAACCGAAGAACCCTTTAGAAGAAGTGTACGAACTCTCTCTGGTCTTTCAAATGGACATTCAGGTTCCCCGCTACGTCATTCTCTGCGTCTTTTTCACATGAGCAAACTGATGAGAATAGCTCTTTAAACTCTAAATGGATTCCAAAAGGCACAAAAAAAATAATCATTAGATATTGTGACAATTTGTCAGCCGCCTCGGCTCAATGAGTATTGCCTACATGAGTGGTGTGAAGTCATCCCACAAAATAATTCAATTTTGAGTTGACAGTTATGAATGAACACCATCAGAGTTAACCATCAAAGAAAAGACCAACACATTATACATTCTTGGTTTGGAGGGAGGATGTGTGTGTGCGTGTGTGTGCGTGTGTGCGCGTGTGTGTTTGTGCACGTAGGGGAGGATTAAGCAAAGATAATTTTTCTTTGCATTATCTCGGCGAGTCTGTGATATCTCCCCTCCGGCTATCGCTCATCTCTTAATACAAAAGCATGACCTTGATGTCCGTGTCTCCCGCTTCTTTCCCTACGCCGCCTCCCATCCCCCACTCTGCTTTATCTAGCTCGCTCCTCGCCCTCTCTCGCTTAAGATGCTCGCCATGTTTTCTTGGATTCATGGACGTTTGTATGGTTTAATCCCCATTGCCGGGATCTTTTACACACCCACTGTGCTTTAATTCGGTCAGGCACAACTTTTAGCTCCAGACTGCACCGTAAAAATAAACCAAGCACATTTAAAGAAAATCTGATTTACACAACTCTTTTCACTTACTACAAATGTAGTCGATCAGCCATGACATGTTTGGTGTCCGATGTTTGCTTCTTTAGTTTTTCACTCAGAGCTAAAGGAGTACTGGAAGTCTCTCTCACCCAAAATCTTTTCTGTAAAAATATCGGTCTCAAACGGCATCTAGTTCTTAACCAATATGGTTACTGCAATCTATAAACGTTAGCAAAACTTCACAGCGTAACATTACGGGGGCAGCCGTCTTGAACAATCTGAATCTTTTTTGTTTTGTTTTGTTTTTCCCCGCCACCTAGGCCCCGTCTACCAAGATTTAAAGAAGGAATTGTGAAGTAACTTAATGATGTCACTTGACACAAGTTCATGAAGATTTGGGGCATGTATTAATGGAAAAGATCTTTATAGCTACAAAAGTCTTGTAACGGCAGTGCGAAACGAAATAAAATAAACAGACAGACACCAAACTTGTCTTGGCTTATCGACTACATTTCGTTTTATATGCAGCAGACTGGTGGAATCCCCTACGGAACAATATGTTAAGAGAGTGATTCTGCATTGCTTTTTATTCAGCGCCAAGTCAGAACAGGACAGAGAGAGCGTTGTGGAATATAGTCTCACTCATCGACACATGTCCTATAACAGCAGGCCTGAGAAACACATGATTTCCTATTAGATGTAAACCCACCTCGCTGTGAGTGTTAACGAGCTAATCTGCCTCTGTATTTACTTCCAGAGAATACAGCCTGAGCTAAAATCCATCACAGTTCCTGAAAGAGAATGGATATATGGAAAGCGCATCATGGCCAAATGTGACGTTTCTTTTGGCCACATTAATTATTGTTTGTGTTAAAAAGTGAATAACGTAATTATTTGAAGAGCTCGGCTCTTTGAGGGAAAAGCCAATTCAGACCCAGACTGCTTTCCTAATTGCGTTTCGTTTGTTCGCGCCGCTCTTTTTTTCCCCCCTCTGTAATTGCCTGTATTCTTTCCCGCCGAGCGGCCTTTGTTTCACAAACATGACGATGCGCACCGCGTTTGGCTGGCCGTGCATTAAAGCGCACTCTTGTAGCGTGGCACATTGTGCTGCACGAGTATGCATGACATACAGTCAGGTGAAACTTTATAATGAACGATTAACCGAGGAAACGAGTCTCGGGCTGGGGAAGCTGCTATAATTTTCACCCAGGAGCCACGGGTAGTCGAGGCATAATTGAAGCGAAGACGAACGGCCACATTTGAGGCGCAGGCAGAACTGAACTTTCGCTATCACTCACACAGGGGAGGCGTCAACCTAATTATGCCAGAGAAGACACAAAAAAAGGCAGACAGAAGTCAGTTCAATTAAATGGTTCCTTGATATACTTTAGTAATCCTGACAGGGAAATTGTTCTCCTCAGACCCCTGGGGCAGTTGAGGGTTAAGGGCCTTGCGCAAGACTAAAGTGCCCTAGTGACCGTGGTATTAAGAGAATGAACTAGAGACAACAGTGGCTCTCTGTCAGACCTGGGATTTGAAAACCTTCTGCTACCATCAGTAGCACAGAGCCTCAATGTCCAAGGAGAACCCAAATCCATGACTGCTTTCTAATTAGCTTAATGTTGGTGTTGTGGGCGCAATGTGCAGCACAAAGTATGAATACGTGGTGACTTTAAAAATGTCTACATTTACTTTGCCAAAATCTCTCCCCTTTCAATGTAAAGTGGGCAGAACTATTCTTGGGTAGAGCTTACATAAGCATTCCCCTCACCAATCACAAGGTTGATATCACTTGTCCCGCCCACACAGCTTTTATTAAAACTATGCATGACATCACTAGATGAATATCTTATGACTCTTTTACAAATTTCGACCCGTTTATGATACAAACATTTTTAAGTATTTGACACTTATTCCCTAGGACTTGACCCACTGGTATAACACTGTATACTGTACTTATGTATGCATCATAATGCTTATGAAAAGGTGGCACATTTGTCATTACTAGCTGCTGGACTCAACGGCTTAGTGTTTTCAATCTAATTGTTTTACCCAGAGGGAAACGCCTTAGGGCCTTCTGGGACTACGGATTTCTGGTAACTTAAAATGGTTTTTCTAAAGGTATCTTTGAAGTTATAAGATTACTACAGGTCTAGAAACCATTTTAAAATATTACAAAGTGCCCCATCCTTCCCATCAGCACGATGCAAAACTGAATCTTGGAATATACTGAAGGCCTCGACCTGAAACAGACAGGGTCAGCGAAGGTAAAACCTAAGGTAAATCAGAGATGTCCAGATATGAAAAAAAAGGGAAATTAAAATACAAGCAGTACAATAATTCTTATCTCCATGTCCAAATCTGTGATGCTGATAAGCCTTTAGACTTCACTCATCAAAGCTCAAGTATGTCAAAGCCAAAACCGAGCAGCTGGAAAAAGAAACATCAAGTTTCAATTTCCCCCCACAAAGACATGATGCAGTGTGCCTAGTTTAAAAAAAAAAAAATAGGTGTTCTGGGCATGGACCCAACAGCATCTGCTTATCTGGGAAAGGAATTAATAAACGCTTCATTGTATCAGCCAAATATCATATCAGCCAAATCTTAATGTCTGACTGATAGCAATTAAAATTTGATGTGAGGATCACAAAGCCTCTCCAACATTTATACACAAAGAGCCGACGCTTGTTCCTCACAAATACCCTGACTGAACTGATCAAATCGGGAACCAATGCTTTGATTATTTGAAATCAGATGTGCTATTGATGGACTGGAACAAAAGCCGCACCAGAGAATAATACTGGAGGCCCATTGCCCCATCGGCTGCAGCGCTTTATACTTGCATCAGTTATAATGAATACATACACAATTTTATACAGGTCATACTTGTTATTCAAGAACACATTATGCAAAAATTAGTTTTTTGTTGTTTGAGAAATGCTTGAATGAAATTGAAAAATATCTGTACGTCCTGTTCACATACTAATTGCATTTTTTTTTTAAACTGTTGTCACACATTTAAAATTACATACGGTGTTAATTGTTCCCACTTAACGACTAGCACCTGACCTTGACTCAATTAGCACAGCTTTCGAATGGTATGTATTATTATTTCCACAATTCCTGTTATCCCAGCGGTGGCTCTGTTAGCTTCGCTGCTGCTTAAAGAACTGCTTTTACCTGCAGCCTACCAGGTTACTAAACAATCTCTATTTCATTTTCTCAACACCGCCGACACTAGGACACTTTAGTTTTGTGTCCAATATTATATCTACTGTCACTTTACAGTGGATGCTACTTGTTTTTTCTTGCACTATAACAGGATATATAGCTTATATTTCCACAACTTGTATCCCTTCACTTGTACTTTATTGATATTTGATTTTTAAAAAATATTTCTGAATTGTATTGTTGGGTGCATTTTTTTTTTTTTTTAATAAACGTTTGTGTTTTCTCCATTTTGTGCTTTCTCTTTTAACCTCAGCTTTTCCA
>JAOUQW010000023.1:8491313-8516140 GCA_028565825.1 Olivaichthys viedmensis
GGTTGTGCTGGGGGGGGGGTTGTTGAGCGGGTGAGGAGGGGCGAGTGTGGGGGTGGGGGGGGGCGGGGGGGGGGGGGGGGGAAATGACGCTGCTAATAGCAGATGACTGGACATCCATCAGGTTGTGAATCATCACAGCTTGAGGTTGACCATTTTAGTCTCGAGAATACGATATGAAGCAGTCCAACTGACCGTTTCAGCAAATGGAGTTCAAATGTGCAAATCAGAGAATCGAATCTTAGGTGATATCAGCGTGATGCTTACAGGATGCCACATGCTTACAGTACAGTAGAATATCATCCACTGTGAGAAATGTGAAAAATGCTTTCACACTAGGCTTTTTTAAATTTTTATACAGAAAAAGTGCTTGCCAGAGCGCTTTCAGTGCTGATATGAAAACAAGGAAAAAATTATAAAAAAATATATATATATATATATGACTCATGCGACACACTGTACTACCAGTCCTAGCTAGTATCTGCAAACTAGCTAGCCTAGCTTGCTATCTAGATTAGATTCATCATCATCAATGATAAAGATTAAATAACGATGGCAACGAGGAGGTTGCTTGCCTTCGCTGTGGCTTTAGAGGCAAAAATAAATCATCCAAAGAAGGGGAGCTGCTTGTGAAACTCGACAGTGTTTGCAGCCACAGTTAAAGTGGGACCGTCACTTCACCTCCCAGTGAATATCCCCAAAAGTTGTTATTTTTAGTTACATTGCAATGTTGAAATATTGTCAATGAAATGATGTTGAATTCAACATGTTGGTTTTTCTCGCTTGCCCTCTGAGCTGTGACCTGATTGGTCGAGAGAGAGAGAGGGAAAAAAGAAAAGAAAAAAAAAGTGCTTGACGTCACTTGCCACTTTTCTGAAAAGTTAAACTGTTTTAAACTTTGGGAAGCGCGCCGCTGTGAGGAAAAAAACGCCGGCAGGCGTGCTTTAGAAGAAGCGACCACATTCCGCCTGCCTTGCGGCAGCTTCCCATAAGGTTACGTGTGAGACATGAGCTGGCGGTTGAGGAAAGAGCAGCCTTAGCCATCAGCAAACCAAAAAAGGATCTGTTCCTCCAAACCACATGTAACCACTTAGAAATTGTTGTGAAACTTTCTGCCTAAAGATGCATAAGCCCCGCCCACATTCTGCAAACAAGCCATTTTAAGCTGAGGTGATCAGGGACAACATTTATTGAGTACACCATTTCAGGAGTTTCGCCATCTTCTAGTCCTGTCTGTAAGCATAGTGGAGAATATCCAGTAACTTCATGAACTCCCACAATGCACTGCAGCAGCTTGGTGCAAACAATGGCTGTGTTCAAAATGGCATCCTCACCAGTATATACACTGTATACTATACACACACTCGTAGAAAAAAGATTCAATCTAGAACCCAAAAGGCTATTTTGGATTGTCCCTCTGGGGGAACCTCTGATGTAGGGTTCAAATAGAGGGGTTCTTCTTTTCAAAGAGGGTTCCAAGTAGAACCTCGGGTAGAAGATAGAAAGCGAAGAACCCCCAAATATCCAAGGAAGCCTTGAGGAACTATTTATTCTAGGAGTGTACCATTTCGTGTAATCGTATGTGCGATGAGAGTCAAACCATCTCCTGGTGGTCAAAGTCATAAATGATGCGGTAAAGAACGGCTTTAAACTTTATCTTTGGAACATAAATACAGTAATTGCATAGTTAGCATAAAAACCTAATTTTCTCTTCTGTATCAGTCAACTGGGAACCGAGGAACTTTTTTGAGCAATATAAGAATGGATTGAGGACAACTGAGGAACTAATTGTAGGAATAGGGTACATTTAATATTATTTTAATATAAAAATCAGTTCCAGGAATAGTTATTTATACAAATAGTAATCAATTTGTGCATAAAAATATACATAAATTAACCATAAAACCAAATTTATTGAACACAAAGACAAACGCATTCATATTTATCATTTTAATTGGAAATTCAGCCCAAGTGGTACGTCATCCTGGTATCTTTGACAAGCTGGAAATACTCATTTGTTCATATACACAGCATACTGCTTTTGGGCGGGATTTACTATGATTAGTATAGTATGACGTTTTGAACACAGCCATTGTTGCCTAGCAGATACAATATACTCATAACGCACTGTAGGGAATAGGGCACCATTTGGATCATGTGTTAAATCACATACTTCCAGTGCAAATGGTGTAATCCCACTAGGAAATCCGACCAGATGTAGTGTACCATTAATACCTGGATGATGTGCTAGAACTGCTGAACAATAAAGTGTGGAACGCTGAACATGTTGTGCACGCAGCACTCAGCCTGCTCTATTTTAGTGGAAAGGGAGGATTCATTACAGGGTTCTGCAGTTTCAATTGTTCTAAATGGCCAACGCAAATCAGCTGCAACAGTTTATGGTAGAAATTTGGATTTTAAAGTTGTTGGAGGCTGTTCTGAAGGTTCCATGACTTGCTGTACGGGGCTGTAATTTGTCATTTATATTTAGTGTCCAATGTTACAACCCTACGACACATTATATGTGATTTCAGACACAGTTAGAGACAGTAGAATGGCAGGACTCCAGATCGTTCTCAACTGAATTTTTTTTATTAATTTCTGAGCAGAGTAAGAATTTACACAAGGATTATTACAAACTGTTATCTACTGCTTTTCATTGCTTCATTTGAATCCCAGTGAGTCGTGGCTAATCTGTGTACAGCATTTGCATTGCTAAGTTTTGTTCATAGCTATTTGAAAAGCTGTTTGACAGATAAAATCATTTTTGAATCAATTTATTGCTGATTTAACAATTTATTGCTGATTTAACAAACAAGTAACTCATTTAGCTTACATGTAATGCAGACGGTTAGCCAAGTGTTCATGTTTAGCCGTTTGCTAGCATGTTAGCTAGTTTCTGTAAGCACCATGTTGAGTTGCTAAGAGGAGGGGAAAAAAATATTGATATTGATAGAGCCTTTTTGAGTTGATGTAATAAGCCCTGTTTATTTATTCCAGGTTTTTTTTTTTGTGATGAATTGGATCTCTCCCTTGTGAGTGAAATGGCGAGCTGCCCAGTTTATGTCGGTGCCTCTATCTCACAAGAGGACTTCTCCTCCCTCCACCTACCTCATTCACCAAAGTGCATGAACAAAAGCCACACGTATTCCTGTGTTTATTTATTTCATTTCGTTTAAAGGGCATGCCCATATTGAGCAAAGCACATACTAATTAAACTTAATCTACTCGTTCTTTTATACTAATCTTGGTGTCCTGATCTATATATTGCCATTCATTGGATTCTTTACCCATTTTAAAACGTCTCTTCCTGACTTGAACCTAGTAGGTTTACATCCATGAATAACTACTGTGTAAAGTTTAAGGTCAAGTTTGAAAAAGGTCAGAAGTTACTGCTACATTCTCAAACCTGCGAGATCTGTCTTTCAATCTCCACACCTAAGATTTTTTGCCAAAAGGGCACGGATATTACCTTCATTTGAAACCCTTGGTATTGCTCAGAAACGTGTGCAGCAATGAAGCTTTAAAACATCAGCTCCGACCTGCAAAGGCCATCTGGATTACCGGCGCCATTGACCTTGCCATCTGTTTCCGGTGCCTCATCACCGAACGCCGATCCTCATCACCCACGCAGACAGGATGAAATACAATGCCCATTACCTAGAACGCTGCTAATAACGCCTTATCAATTAGCCCCATCGCTATTGATCGATGCCTCGCAGGTGGTAGAGCCCATTATGACTCATTTAGGAGTTAGACTGCCCGCTTGCTCCCTCTCCGGTTTCCTCCTGTTCATTAGCGTGCGGCTTATAGACATATCGGCTCCCCCTTAAACGCCGGCTTGATCATTCTCCGACGGCCCATTAAATATCATGTTTAAGTCTTTGCTGGATGTTCTATTTGCATTTCAGAGAGCCCCGTTTGGTCCCAGATGTCTGAGAAACGTTTAAGTGTTTCATATTGTCTTGCCGTAGGACGTCTCTTAACTAAAAGGTTAAAACCAACCCTCTAATATGTCAGGCAAATTAACAAAAAAAAAGAAAAATGTAGGTTTGCTACACCTACGCCAATAAATCCAATTATAATTGGGATAAAATCAAGTTTATTTCCACACTTTAATTGAAAAGCAACCACCTACATGTGGCACCGTTGGTTACCGAGAAGTAAAAGCAGTGCTGTCTCAAGTCTGAAAAGTGAAATCAGGGGAATTTTTTTTTAAATAAATAAAAACAAAAAAACTGTTTTGCAAGCCTCGATCTCATTATCTGCCCATCTCGTGAGCAATTAGGCTGAAATTATTTAGGTTCCAACACGCTGGCAATGACAATAAGTGCAAGGAGTGAAGATTATTCTTTCGCAACTCATTTTGGATTTGGCCTCAGCCTCAGCAATGGCACACTGTTAGTCATGAGTAGGTGTATTAATTTCATGTGAAATTTTTTATTTATTTTTTCCCCTCTCCAAACAATGCCCTCAACCAAAAATAAAAAAAAGATGGTGCTTAGGCTAGAAAGACAGTTTATTTATATATTTATTTTTAAAGCTCAGTCTTATCCCTGCTGTTAACTCGAGAAAATGGAATGCTAATTAACTAAATGCTACAGTTAATGTAAATCATATGGTCATGAAGGCCTGCTGACATTCGGAGAGCAGGTTTGCTGCTGCAGTGATATTTTATTGGACTCATGAGCTACAGTAAAGTGAGTTACCAGTTTTTTTAGGTACACACATTGGCCATTTTATCACTTTTTGTCAAGTACACCCAACATATAAGTTCAACTTTGTAGGTATACAATTACTGGCTATGCACAACTTGCCAGCCACTCTATACCCTGTCCATCAGTTGGAAGGGACCACCATAGGACCACAGCTGAGCAGATATTATTTGGGTGATGGACCACTCATCACAGCAGTGACACTGACATGGTAGTGTGCGTCACGCTGGTATGAGTGCATCAGGTACAGTAGTGTTGCTGTGTTTTTTTTTTTAAACACTGTGTACACACTTACGGTCACCTTGCTGGTGTACAGTTAGAGAATAGAGCTCATCTTTTTTTCCCCCTCATGTACAGTGTGTGTGTTAATCGTCCTCCAGCCTTCATGAGTAATTTATCGACTACAACACAGCTGTTGGCAGGATAATTCTGGTTCTCAGCCCAGCAGTGACATTGAGGTGATACCTCCAGTATTGCTGGCACTTGTACCAGCGTCACACACACCACCATGTCAGTGTCACTGCTGTGCTGAGAATGGTCCACCCCCCTAATAACACCTGGTCACCAGTGGTCAGGGTAGATAAGGGGATGACACATTGTTCATACAATACTGTACTTACACAATGCCAGTAATTGTGTAAGTGACCTATATGATAGGCATACCTGATAATGTGGTCGAGTGTAGCTATGATGTAGAACAGTTCTCATCCTACATACGATATATACTTCAGTTCTTATGTTTCGACTTTATACATGCTAGCGCAGATGGGATTATTACGACAATTAAACTTACACATAAAAAAGAAAGTCAAAAATTAAACAAGTAGGTTTAACATGAATAAAAGATGTAGTGCCAACAACAAAAGAAAACGTAATTAAAAACTATTATACAGATGAGATATATTTTAAAACTGGTAATAAAGGGGGTCTGCCAAATCTCAAGATTTGACGAGTGTAAAAAAAAAGGCTGCTTCACCATTCATCTTGTGTCCCCACCCCCCCCCACCCCTAAGATGTTTAATAAAGATGAATAATGTGATTGTCAATACAGGATAACTACATATAGTTACAAACACATCAAGCTACTAAACTGAGCGTTTAGGTGTAATCATGGCCTAAACTGAAGGCCACGTAACAGGAAGTCGGTACACAGACTGCTGCCATGGCTTAAGGGTAGTGTTGCTCAGGTAGGTCAGTTCAAACTCCAGCAACAACATCTGCTGATGCACGTCAGCGTTTGAGGATACGATGAGTAAGTTTCAAAATGTGCAAATCCTGAGCTAATACGTGTTGCATTCTGCCCTAGAGGCAGCCCTGCGTTTAGGCCACTTGGTAGGGTGTTTGATTATGATGGATATTGGCACTTCTCCAGGAAGTCTTGCATTACACAGTTGGGGTGACCCAGATCAACATCTGCTGATTAGCATCAGCCAGAACCTTGTACCTAGCAACCTAGTTCTTTGTGCTTATAATGCTCAAATTCGACGACGGAGGAGCTACTTGTATGACGTGGCCATCAATATTGCAGTAGCGCTTCTAAATATTTACAGTGAGAAATAGAGCTCTAATATGGGCTTCGAGTGCCAAAGTTGTACAATTTATCCTCATCGTGATTCTTAGCCTAAATAGGGTTGGGTTCGAGTTAGCTCAATAGGTGTTTTCACCCTGGTAGTCTTTATTGCAATTGCCATATGCTCATGTGCTCATGAAGGTGCGCCTTTTTGCACCATCTTTTTTTAAAGTCCATTCATTTAAATTTCTTCAAAATAAGGTGGTCCCATCCAGAAAATTGTTATGAGCTTTCGAGACCAAAAAAACTAAAAGTGGCATGAGGCCCTTCAGCTAACACCGTTTTCAGGAATGTGTTTTCATATAAATACATTTTTCCTGGATACGTTCGAATCTTCTTGTCATATCCGTCGTAGACACCTGATTCAAAACACTGGGTGTTTTATAAAACCATCTGGAGACTGAAAAGTTTCTTAAATTGGAGTCTTCTGCCCTGATCTTGAGACTTCACTCCGTAAGTGCAGGAACAAGAGGGATAAGGCCAGATCCTTCAAGAGAGACATCCCACCACCCAAAACGCAACAGTCACGTTTAAATCAAAGAGATTAGAGTGGAGATGGACTTAATTACGCTGTTCAGAGAGAGTGGACAGGACAGCAATAGCTCTCGCCAATTTCAGAGAATTGCCTATAATTCCCTCTCCCTCGGGCTACTCATCCGCTCTCCTCATGCATGCTCTTACTCGCCTCAGAACCCAGACTCACTTTTCATAATGAAAAACCCGTAATTAAGACGTCGTAGCAGGCCACCACAAGTGTCTTGTTCGGGAACGAATTCTCGCGAACTGCAGTTTGCTTTGCTATATTTCGCTCATCGATTAAAAGCGATGGTGCTACTCATCTTCGAATTTAATCAGATAAGCGTCTGGAGACTGGACTGGAGTTTCCAGATCTTCATTTATTAGGAAGATCAATACAACATTGAAGTGATCAGTCAGTCTGACTATATACAGGGTTGCTTTTATAGAGAAAAGGAAGAGTGTTCTGCTGAGTGAGAATGTCCTTGATTTAGAACACGCACTTCGTCCTTAGAAGCAACGCTAATTTTCAGTGTTTTGATTTTAGTCTTTTGATGAAGATGTCCTCTAAAATATCAGCCTTTCGTCATATCATATTGATTCACTTTACTCTGATTAAAATGGCATATATTTTTAATCAACATACAGTATATAATTACATTTTAGCTGATATAAATGTGCAAACTGTAATTGAACAATTTCAAACAGAACATGTCTATTATTTACTGCTACACAGTAAAATAAGGTTTTCTTCTGTTTTTAAGGTAAAAACAGCCTTCACAAACTTGTGAAACATGCAACGTGACGTCAGCACCCTGTATAATCAGAAAATGAGAAAAGTATTTTACTTCAGAGATGAATGCTTTTTCTGCTGTTTTGTCATATTTTGTCAACAGTTGGTCACAATTAAAATCGTTTTGATTCCGACATGGTGCGAATTTTTCGTCTTGTCGTTATCAGTGATGAAATTTACAAACCTTTTGGCATGAAGCGTTTTTATCGGTAATTTCATTCACGAGGTTAACACTGCTTAACAGCCTAACCAGGTCATTGCTTCATGAGCTGATACAGTGGAAATAGACACAAGTCAGAAACCCTTAAAAGAAAATGGTGGTTATAAAGAAATTTATTTTCCTATCCATTTCTTACTCCTGCCACTCCTGGAGTCTAGAAGCTCCAGCTTCGATACGAATTTTACTCCTACCATCCTGAGGCCTACAAGATCTTGCGTCCATCTGGATTCTACTCCTGCCATCCTAAGGCCTACGAGCTCCTGCCCCATTTGAATCCTACTCCTACCATCCTGAGGCCTATATGCTCCTGCCCCAGATTCTACTCTGGACCCACAAGCTAATGCTCCAATTTCAGGGCCTGCTTCTGCCATCCTGAGGCCTAACAAGCCCCTGTCCCCATTCAGATGCTTCTCCTGCCATTTTAAGGCCTACAAGATCCTGCCCCATCCAGAAGTATACAGTATACTGATTCCATTGATTAGTATATTGGTATCTTTAATCGGTAACCATTAACTTCCATACAAACTAGAATTTCAGCCAGAAGAGAGTAGGCTCCCCCTACTGTGTCTTGGTTCCTCTCAAGGTTTCTTGCCCCTTCACGCTATCCGAGGGAGTTTTTCCTCCCCACTGCCCCCCTTGGCTTGCTCACTGAGGGTTAAGGCACTGATGTCTGTAAAGCTGCTTTGAGACAATGTGTATTGTAAAAAGTGCTGTAAAGATAAAATTCTATTCTATTCTAGTTTTGTAATATCATCTCCTACTCAAAGCCTGAGCTCTGCATGTGAGGAGTAAAAACACACCGGTCTCTGGATGCTAGGAAATGATTGTCATTCATTAAGAAATTAAATAAAAAAGACAAAAAAATTAAATAAAATAAATCTGTTCTGCAGGAAGTTAACTAATTTATTTGATAAATGCGCTGCACTTGGATTTTGAATTAGAAAGAATGAACAAAAATTCATGCCTGAAAACCCAAACAAATGAATCTAAATTAAGCGGTGCAAACCGAATGTGGAATCTCTAATTAGGAGATAAGATCTTAGACAACATTCAATTAGAAACTGCATTTAATATTCATTAGTCTGTTTGGTGAGGAACACACTCCGCCATACTCTCTCTAAAGAGAGTTGGTACGTTTGCTGTTTTTTTTTTCTTTTTTAATGCTATGCAAAGTGCCATGTTAGCTGAACACACATGGTGCTATACAAGCTCGAGATGTTCTCAGGTATGACAGATTGCAGAAGATCAGAGTGGCTCTGCTCAAGAAAAAATATATAAATAAATTAAATAAAAATATTTTTTTTAAAACACACTGACAATGTTTGAAAGACACTCAAAAGAAATTCAGCGTGATAACATGGCCGAGCGTAATGTGCACAGACCGTGGCAGAAGGAGAAGCGTCTTCAAACCGCACCTGAGGTGGCAGCCGGATGATGGGTAATTACACCTGGAGTGGAACGAGGGCCGTGCAGGCCTAATTCACGCAAATGTGCTGTCAGCATCGATTCCTCTCTGAGCGGATACGTCTTCATCATTGCCTTGTCTCGAGATTCTCATCTTCCTATTGGGGAGAAAGTACGCCCCAAACAACGGCCCCAGGAAGTGCTTGAACTCTGCGTAGAGGTACGATCGAGACGTTTCGGTGGACATGTAATAAGAACTGATAGGCTATGTGGAATAGAATCGATATAAAGAACTGATATGCTGAAATCGCATGTAACAAATTCCACAGCGTTTATCAACTACTTCAGGATCTGCAGGTAAAAACAGAGGCTCAGAGTAAACCGTGGCTTGCCAAATGGATGGCAGCAACCTGCCAAAACAACATATTTTATGCAAAACAAACCCAGAGAGATCAGACAGCCCGAGGCTGTTGCTGGCTCTCTTTCAGCTCAGACCCGGTCACTGCCTCAAAAACCCAACAATTCCGACAAGCCGATATGATTAAAAGCAAGACGACTCACCGAGGGATGCAGTGTCTTCAGGCATTAAGACCAAGTCTGCACAACACCTTATTGTGCTAATTAGGCTCACGTGTTTATTAATCAGGAGAACTCGTCGGTGAAAATGGCTGCCCTTGATGGGTCGCACAAGACGGCTGGGTGGTTTATAAAAAAATAAAAATAAAATAAAAAAACCCACCAAAACTTTAATGAAGGTCTACAGCTGGAGCATGATGCCTCCATAAATATGCTGGGTGTAGGAGGAGGCCTTCTCGTGGAGAGAGAGAGAGATAGCGAGAGGTCACGATCCAACTTCATTTCAAATATTCCCATTTATTTAATTACTGCATAGCGGTTCTATTTGTACATTGCAATTGCTCTACGGGTGGCCTTTTAAAAACGTAATTATTTATTACAAGAAAGATGTTAAAGCTGAGAGAAAAAAAAAATCTAAGAAGAAGAAAAAAAAGATTGCTCCTGGTCAAACGGGAATAAAGTGTAATCTAAACTCCTTACAAATACACTGCACAGTGTGATGCATGCTATGCTATTCACTTATTCACTGAGCAATGTTTCACTTAAGAGGACTTACTGTATGTATATATAGCACTAGGGTTGTGTTTGTAGTCAGAATAAGAAGGCTCCTTGCTCGAATCGTTGATTAAAACAGCAAGCGGATGCGTGTGACTCTTCACTCCGCAGCCGCTTCGTACTGCACGTCGAGGGACACAAAGCTTCCCCGCACCGATCCGTGTAGTCATTATAAAGCCTGTTCTTGCCTGTTCTGCCCTCTGGCTACCCCAGCTAGGACAGCAGTAAGCCCAGAAAAGAAAACAAGCGAGAAACTTGAACTGCTGAGCACAGACCTTTCTAGGGGGAGTTTTCAGGTGTGATGCAGAGGGACTATTCGCCATTGGTGGGTACTGATGAAACAGCGTGAAGACAGCGTATGTATTCGGCCTTCATCTCAAACGTGGCCCACAAATAAGCCACACAGCGCTAAAGAAGCTCAGTGATGTGTCAAGGTCTTGTTTTTGTCCTACTGTAAATCTCAACCAACACACAGCAAAATGACTGCAGGCTCTTCGGACGAATCAGTGCAGATAAACCAATGCTGTGGAGGTTTTTTGGTTTTTTTTGTGCATAAATGCAACAATGAGATCTTAATTTTATGAATCACAAATCTATAATCAGGCTCCTAAAATTGTGAGTACAATCCACACATTACAACTCCTAATTTATCTCTTTACAATATTAGAGATTACAAAAAATAAATAAATAATTCACAATTTACAACTTCCATGCTACATTTATGAATCATCCGTCATGGTGCCAAAGCGCACGACTACAATTCGATGGTTTCGACTGAGCGTTTTTCATAACGTTCTACAAGTTGTGTCTACAAACTACGCATGTGAATTCTACACATAAAACGGTAGTCTGTAAACGCATGAAGTGAGATGTAAAGTACGCAAACTGAACGTGTGAATGATGATCGGCAAACGCAACACTGTACGAAACCGACGACGGATTTCCGAGACATAAAATCACGTACGATTAACTTTAGACAGGAAACTCCATAATGGACACTTTTTTTTTAAATCCTTCATCTCAAAAATAGTCAACACATCAACCACAGTGGTCTTGTCACAACACTGAATCTAAACCCGTCATGTTGAATCGTTTGGCAACATTGTATTGTATTAATATTAAGATGATAATGAATTATTAAGGCATAGAAAGGTCTTAAACTGTAATTATATGCAATACAATGCAATACTTTTAAGTAGCGGGTGGCTGTTTTGCTAGTAACCAGCCAAATTGCCAGGGGCTTGTGGTCATTAGCAGCTAGCGGCGCAGGCTGCATGCTTAATGAGATGCCCTCGTAAACATGACGGCTTTATGATCCAAATTGTGTTCCTTTAATGACGATCGTTCGGCTGGCAAAAAGAGGAGCATAACTTGCTATTGACAAGCCCCTAGTCGAACAAAGAGGGAAGGACAGGCGAAGGACGAGAGGCTCAGGAATGCTGTTGAATTAACATACACGGGTCTGTTTGGGCAAAACGCAAGGCAATAAACACGCCTGACAAACGACAGATGCACAAAACGGATAGTTTAATCCGCATTAGACAGGTGACAGCGACGAGGGGGCATCGCCACCTTGCTAAGCCGAGAGGCTCTTCCTCTCTCTGTCATTTGCACGTCAGCCCTTTGAAATCGGCCATTAAGCTCCGAATTGAGGGTTTTCGGCTTCGGGTCGCTTCTGAATGGAGTGATGAACGTTATGCATGCTCATGCACCTCGCTCCAGAGGAGCATCAGCAAATACACGGACGTCCACCACCAGCCACCGTCTGAATGCTGACGAGGACGAGACGCACAGTGTGGGAAAGAGCATGTCTTCTCACTGTCGAGAGATCTAAAATCAGATACAGATCCTGAGCAAATACCGGCACAGTGACCGCACGTCAGCCAAAGAAACAGGCAGATATAAAAAGACATATTTACCAAAAGAGGAAAGACCACGTGATCACGATATGACAGGTCACTTTGAGAGAGATACAATTTCGTTTTTAAAGTCCCAAGAAAGCTAAAGCCGCTTTCTGTTGAGGTTAATGTTAGTTTGTGGGCCGTAATACGCAGTACAAAGTATGAATTATTGGTGACCTCCTGACCGTCTATACGTACTTTGCCAGAATGGACAGTTCTCAAATCATTGATACAATTCCAGGTTTCTATTGGTTCCTGAAGGTTTTGTAATGATGGTATTTTATGTTTTAAATACGGGTTGACATCACAATTTAATGGGTCCTAATGGTTTAACAAATGGCGCGTGACTGAATTCTAGACGCGTCTGAGGGCATTCTAATGACGGTCCTACAAGGTTCTAGTGGTCTCTGATTGGGACCTTGTTGGTAGCAGGCTGTGGTTTAATGGGGATTCAATGGATCTAATTGACTTCTGTGATATTCGTATCTGTAGTGATCCTGTATTTCAGACTATAGATATCATGGTTATCTAGATATAGGCCAAGAGGCAAATATGCCAATAAGACAACAATTTCCATTAATTTATCTTGAACTGAATCAAGAATGAATGGATTCTTTGAAACAATAAAGCCATTAAATGTCTCTAATGTCTCAAGAAATCCACTCGTTCTCACTGACGATGAATACAACGTGGTGGCAAACCACAGAAAAGCAGGCTGCACGTCGACGGCTCGTAATGAATCACGAACACGCAAACGCAACCCGTCCACCCACGGACAGGTAGAGCTTAACAAACGATCCCCACTTCTGCCAGCGCTACACAAATCCATGGCTGATTAAACCTCTCGGGAATGTAAATTCCTGTGCTTTTAGAACGAAAGGAAGCTAAAATCCTCCGTATTTCCTCAAGAACAGCGGAGTCTTTTATAATCCTGATAATGCAACCTCACTTCTTTGTTTTGGGAAGAAAGAAAAAAAAGAACCTATGTTTGCGGATAGGATAAATTGGATAGATTCGAACCTGGCTTACTCATTATTTATGTCTTCCTTCTGAGGATAAAGCCACTGTCAAAACTAAGCCCATAACGGCACAGCCTTCACAACACCCCGCATTCAAACAGTCCTAACTGCGAACAAATACTACGCCAAGTCTTACGCACAATAAAGGTTGCAGCCATGGCGTAAATTGGTTTGGATGAGTGCCTGAGCGTCCCGCTTCTTCTGTCTAGTGAAAGAATGCATTTCCGAAGAGCGTCTCTCTTTTGTACACTCGCTTCGTCTTTCCCGAATGCCACGGGCCAGATCCACATTTCTAAGGCTCGACCTCAAATACACTCCTCCGCTATTTCCGAAAGCTCCTGTGGAACATTTTCAATGACTAGACAAGGTGTCAATCACATTAAGGTATCACTCAAATGTTCTCTGTCCTGAACCAGAGATTGTCAGAAATTTTAACTCTCTCTCGTTTAAACAGAGCTGTTGGCTAGACATCAATTTCTCGTAATTGGCCCGTTGAAATTCAATCATGAAGCACTCATTTTTCAAAACTTCCCACTTTAAAGCTCTGTTATGAAACAAACCTGACATTCTGATGCACCCTGGAGTAGCCAAAAGTCTGGCTGCACTACAAAAACTGTTTTATGTCATGAGTGATGAAAAAGTAATGCAAGATCACATTATATGTCTCGAAATTCCATCATTCTTTACTAATGCAAGTGAAAAATTTGTGCTCTTAGGATATAATGCATAATGCATAAAGGACCAAACTAATTGAATCAATATCAGATGTTACACATTAAGAGACGACAGCAGACGGTGATTTCTCAAATAGCTCAAAAAATATGGGTTTCATCAACGCCCTCTTGAATACTAAGTATAAACTGGTGTAATTATCATAGCTAACCTATGAAAGAACAGTTTACACAGACTGTACACTACTGTTCACAAAAATTGGTTCCATCTAGCTCCCTAAAGGGTTCTTCAGTCTGTCCCTCAGTGGGATCCCTTAAAAGGTTCTATGTACTGTATAACCCTACAACAGGGGTTTCTCTTTCAGAAAAAGGTTCCAATTTGACCCCCTTAAGAAAGTTACAACCATTAACCATCCAAAGAACCCTTGAGGAACCCTTGAGGATGACGGCAGACGGCAATTTCTCAAATAGTTAAAAATGTGGGTGTCATGAATGCCTTCTTGAATAATAAGTATAAACTAGTGTAATTATTACAGCTTTTTTTGAAGGAGAAGAAAACACAACAGTTGAAAAAATAGTTCTTAAAAAAGTTGACTGTAGACTGTACACTACTTGGTGTCCACCTAGCACCCTAAGGGCTTCGGCCTTGTCCCTCTGCAGGAACCATAAAAAGGTCCCATGTACTGTAGAACCTTACAACAGGGGGTTTCTCTTTCAGAAAAAAAGTTTCCCAGTTGGACCCCATAAGAAAGTTGGAACCATTAACCATCCAAAGAACCCTTGAGGAACCCTTTTTGCCTTCTTACTTGTAGCTGGGTCGACGGTGCGCTCGATCAGATGGTCGTCCTGGTGCACCCACTCTCCGTTACACTTGAAGTAAATCTGCGTGGCGGGCGTCGAGCGGCAGGTCAACGTCACCGGCTTGTTCTTCACGATATAAACGTCGTCCGGCTCCACCAGGAAGTGAGGCAGCAGGTCCGAGTAGGCGACAGGGAGCGGGTGCGTCACAGTCGCCGCATGTTCTGCACCTGCCACAGAAAAAGAGAGAGAGAGGGAGAGAAAGAGAACATTTTTAAAGTGTGCGACGCACTTTTGGAATCCGAAACGCCCGTCGTGATGAGAAGGGGTAACGAGGAAGGATAATGAGAGAATCGAATGTGATGCTCTGGAACCCTGCGGCTGGGCTGATTGATTTTGACACGCTGCACCTGCGTGCAACAAGTGACGGCGAACAATCATGGCTGAAGAGATGGGACGCCCTGCTAACGACGGCGCACAAAACACAACCACGATAACAGCAAGTCTGTGAGAGACACGCCTGCGTTACTGTGTGTTACTGGCTTGTGCTTGCTGATGTTTGGCATTTCTGCGCATTTCGATCCCTCCACAGTGAATCCATGCTGTGTACGCGTGTGCTAGAGAAAACGCACACCCACCCACCCACACACCGTGTCTTGTTAACAGGCAGAGTAAAAGGCCTGTGAGTAGTATGGCCTTGTCAGGCTTCAGCTGGAACCATTCTGAAGCCCCACTTCCTCTCCGTTGTTAATCACAGGCTTTTAAAGATCAGAGCTGATGGATTGTAGGCCATAAATCCCCCCCTCGCTCAATGACCACAGCACTTCAACGCGCGCTCGCCAGGCCGATATTCCACGGCTTAGACACAACTGAACGCACGCACAAGCATCTGACGGACAGCCGGACTCGTAAAATGGCATCTTTTACGAGTAAAAAATTTAAATAAAATAAAATGAATCACTATTTTCCGCATTTGATCCGCTTTAAATTAAAAATGTGGCATAATATATATATATATATATATATGTATATTTTAAAAATAAATAAATAAATAAGACAAACATTTGTTTTTCTTCTTTTACATGATTCACAAAAGGGGCAGGGGACACTCGGGAAAAGTCATCATTTCAGAAGCGACCAATGAGCAATGATGATTAGGCTGTGCTCTGGCCCGGCAATGTGCGCGGGAGCGATTCTTCTGTGCGGCGGAGACAAATGGCGCCCTATCAGTAATTCTGTTGCTTCATTTGTTAGGCGCAATGTTTTTCTGGTCCTTGTAATTAAGAATGAATTGCTAATTTATCCTTTTCCACCCACGTTCCAGAACAATCAGGCATCTGCTCGCCGAGTGTGTTTATTTTGCGTTCGCTCCAGAGGTCCGCCACAGCCGTGCCTCGAGCCTGCTTTAAAAGGCCTTCGGGAGAACGGACTCAAAATAGGTTAGGGGGAAGAAATGAAATCCATTTATAAAGAAGACCATCAATTATGGCAACGCATTTCACCTTTTTGGTGGAAAACAGCTTTTAGAAATTTCCTGAGCGAGGGCAATGACACTGACTGCTTTCAACAAGAGGAAGACGCAAGCCTTTATAAAACTTCATTTCAACAATACACACACACTAAAACACATTGCATCAACGTCGTACCAGCCCATCTTAGTGAAGTGCAGGCTGAAACTAATTCACTTGCCGGATCTTATATGGCTGAAGATTTCGTGACCTTGGAGCAAGGAGAACGTATTAAAAAAAGAGTCATACTAACGCTGACCTTCACCGCTACCTGATTCTCCCACGTCGCCCTGAACGAGCTTTGACCACGTCAGGAGCGTGATAATAAACAGCTACATCTCCGCGGTGAAGGCATTAAAACCAGCCCTGGTGCAACACGTCACATTAATGCTCCTCTCCCCATTTCCTTTTGTCATCTCGCGCGCGTCGCGCTGAGCTGCTAATTCATCAGATTGAAATGCGGCGAGGCGCCGAGCTGCAGCTATTGAACCCCCGCTAATGTATCGTGTACGTGTTTAACTCTTAATGAAAACTAAATGTTCTGTGTCCAATGAAGGGCATACATCACTTACTGCTTTCTGTCTCATTTCGCCACCCCCGCCCCCACGTTTCTCTGTTATGTCACATTGGAGAAACAAAATTCCGGCATTGTGACGAAAAATCACATTTATACAAGCATTAACCCGCTGCTCCCGCATCAGGAACACGAACGGGGTTTCCATTACAAGAAGGTTACTACAGGAGGAGTACAATCAAAATGTCCACCCCGGCTCAAAATGGCTTTCATTAACCTAAAGGCGAGCTCTCGCTGGATGCGGTCTACTTAATGAGTCTTAATTTAGTGCCGCGATGATTGCCATTAGCTCTCCAGGGTGACCCTTCTTTTTTGCCACGAGATTCAACATGACAGGCCCATAAACCACCGGGCTTTCACAACACGGCGCTGTCCACGACGCCACGACTCAAAATCCGAGCCCTTTTCAACATGACCTCCTCGTGTAGTGTGATGTTTTGTACTGCTTTTATTTTATTTTTTTTCATAAAAATCTCCAGACTTTATTATGCCTAGAATTGAATTATAATAAAAAGGTAGAAGGGTTGGGCTCAAAGTTTATCCAAATAAAGAATCCTCACTGGGGTGGTACCTTTCGAGGGGACATCTTTGTAGCTTTAGTATGTAAATGTACTTTTACCGACAGTACATACTAAAGGCACACCCCAATGACAAGCCAAGGTACAGTTTAGTACCTTTTTGTATTAGGTGTATTAGGGAGGCATCGATCTAATTTTTTCATATTCGATACGATACCAATATAAGAACTCTGGGCCAATACCCGATACTCACATCGTCACAGTAACCGAGTCTCTGCGAGCTTCTGTTGCCATGTTCTGTTGCTAACAACACATCAAAGGCATGATGGTGACACGCTTTAAGACAATGTGTGACCCAAGTTGACGTGCAAGATCCGTGGTGTCAACATCACATGCGTTCACGGAATAAAATACACCCGTGGGCTTTGTGGCACCCTAGGATCTGTAAACGGAAGAAAGAAGAAATGATGTGGACCACCAACATCCAACCAATCAGGACAAAGAAGCCGTCTCCACTTGCCCGACAACCATGTTGCCTGTCAATTCAGAAAACCCCGCTAAAGCTTCTGCACTAGAATTTAGGTGTTCTTGTCTATACAGCAGGCTTTGGAGGGCACATTGAAGGGAGGGCTTAACTCCACTCACTACCAAAATCACTGACTATACCTTTAATGACACCACCATACAGCAGCTCAACTCCAAATATTTTATACAAAAGTGATTATTTGTATTTATTTTATTCTTCTTCCCAGCATCCCGAGTTTTCATTGTGACAGTGACAATGTGCCCCGCCCAATGGCTACATCACAGGCGACAAAACTCGGCTATTAGAACGTGGCACTTTCGCACCTGCCTTTCAGCGCCTCCGACATCAGAGCTGTTCAGTGGTTCAGACGCAAGTAGCTGCCACAGTGCCTGAAGATGCTAAGCATCTGGCATGTAGGGAAGTCTATACATCCTAATAGATCAGGATGCGCTCTCGTCCTCACAGAGACGCTCGCCGCAAAGATTTTTCTCCAAAAGAGTCAAATTATTTATGCATGAGACAAAGAGGCATATATTAGCTGTGCAGAGTTTCAAATGAATGTCACTCTGTAAGGCTGATAGATGGTCCTCACAGGTGCACAGTGTTATAATGCATGCTGTACATTCATCACCATCTCTCCAACACACACACACACTGAGTCCTCATGGATCAGTGCACAAATGAAATAAACACTATCTTATGAGCTTAACCTGTGATATCACGCACAACTTGTCTTGAGCAGAACACGTTCCCGTGCAAAAAAAAATAACAATTTTTTTATCTCTAGCATGATTTCTCATCTTCGCACATTTAATTGTGGTGGATTTTTTTTGTATTTAGCAGATAAAGGATTTTGTGCCAGAGATGCAGTCGTGTCGGCTTAAGGTTCTTGCAAAATGACTGAAGCAGAAGTCGATGATAAAGAGACTCGCCCCCCCCCCAACTCAAAAAATAAACAAATAAATAAAAAATACTCCAGGGATCTTGTATGAAAGGGGTAAAAATGGATGGATATAAAAAGAAAAGTGTAATACCATGTCAAAAAACATCTCTCCCGCCAGCTGCGGCGTCAGACGCCAACAATGTTTAGCAGCTGCTGACCACTGGGCTCGGAACACAGGCCGCTGGGTGCTGTCGCGTCCCATCAGGCCTCAAACACAAGCCCCAGCTGCTGCCGAGTCCTGGCACCGCAGCTAAAGTGTGTCACACCGAATGAACAGATCCCCGCCATTGTAAACACACTCCCAACACAATTCATCCCAACAAAAAGACCCTCAGAGCCCCGCAAACAGATTGCCATGGTCTCAAGTGTACACCCTGATCATCAGCCCCACAAACTAAACCCTACATCCCAAATCAGATCCCCATCAGTCTATTAGCCCCCAAAACAGACCCTCACCCACACAAAGTGAGCCCATAACCCCATGAACAGACCCCAAGGTCTCTGTAGCCCCCAAAAGACCCTCACCCACACAAAGTGAGCCCATAACCCCATGAACAGACCCCAAGGTCTCTGTAGCCCCCCAAAGACCCTCACCCACACAGTGAGCCTATAACCCCATGAACAGACCCAAAGGTCTCTGTAGCCCCCAAAACAGAATTTCAGCACCCAAAAACAGATCTTTAGCCCCACATAGACCTTTTTAGCGACAAAGAAGGATCTCTAGTACCGTGAACAGAGCCTCACCCCACAAAGAGAACCTATAACCCCATGAAAATGCCTCACAAAATACCCTCTGTAGTCCCAAAAGCAGAACTTTAACACCCCCCCAAACAGAGCCTTAGCCTGACGTACAGACTCTTTTCAAGAACAAGAACTGGCCCAAACGGAACAGAGGGTTCTAGTTAAAGATCATTTCCCACCGACATGAGACACAACTGGACCAGTCACTGTGACAACAGTGAAAGTTACTGCATCATCATTTCGGTGCCCAATTATTATTATTTATTTCTTTTACAAGACAAAAAATCCACACCGTGATAAAATTGAAATGATTTTGCCTTTAATAAATTGTTGACGAAAATATGACAAGGCGAAAATAACGTAAGGACGTTAACAATGCATTAAAAACCTCCTTAAAAGTTGGCACCCCATATGATCAGAAAATGAATAAATATAATTTTGTTTGCGCTGGTACGCTTTTTGAGAAATGACCCTTTTGTGCAGGTTGAGAAATAAAATAGCACAATGTTGGTTTGGAAAGTTAGGTGTCCGTGTATATGCTGTTGCACATTGTGTGACACGTTACTCATAACCAATCAGCAACAAATGGTTGCTGCTAGCCCCACCCCCAAGTACCATTAAGTCCTGTTGTTGCCAATCTTGGGCACGTATCAAAAACCATAAGCATTCACCTGGAACCTTTGCTACTGGACCGATGGTCAATGCAAAATCCACAGTTCCAGTTTTGAGGTGCTGAAGGTTCCGGGAGTTAATGCAGTGGTAAAAAGGCCCTTCGTCCCATAAACTAGTCCTTTGCATGACACACAGACCCTTATACAACAACGATGCGAATACTCACTGAAATTATAATAAAGTCCCTTTCACTGTTGTCACGGTGACTGTTCCAGTTGTCCCTCAAGGTGACCCAAACACAGACTCCTATAGCACCACAAACTGGCCCCTATAGCCCCAAAACGGACCCCTTTTGTTCAACACAGATCATTAGCTTGAAAAAGGAATCCCTAAAGCCTGATGACCAGAACTCTTGTGTCAACCCCCCCACACACACACACGCATCCCCCACCTCGAATATTGCAATCAAATGCGAATAAATGTCACTTAAACACAAAAACAAAAGAAACCGCTCCCGACACGTTGTCTGGGTTAATAAATACGTAACTGCGTGAGGTTTTCGATTTAGATTTAAATTGTGTTATTGCCAACACCTCATACTGTTCCATGCATTATGAATAGACCCCTAGTATTAGTCACTAGAAGTATTAGCCTTCTCTCAGGACCTTAGCAAAACAATCTGATTCTCAATACAACTGCTGGCATTTAACCTCACGGGCAAGTCCTGATAACACGCATCCAAACTCCAAACCACGTTCCAGACCAGCGTGTTCCACCACACCTTTTGTGTACCTTATGACACGGCAGACAAAAGAGGAGAAGGTCATTTACGCCCGTCCCCCCCTAAACATGCCCTGCTGCTTGGCGTAACCTTTCGGAGCCAATTAAAGTCCATTATCGGCACCGCATCCTGTGAAGCGAGGACGTCGTCGCACGACTACCGGGCACAATTTACATCCCAATGATGGACGACGGCTATAACGGCCGCTTTACGACACCATCAGCTCCTTACAACGGCTTCTGAAATTAATTTCATTAAAGTTACTACGCCAGAATATTAAAACCATTTCATGTGCCAGTGACTCGACAACAGAGCCGCAACCATGGCGATAATGATTTTTCGTGACTGAGCACCCTGATGAACTTCGGCACGATCAAGCAGACCCTTCTCCTCGGTCTCATCTCTTTGGGGAGGAAACAAAAGCGTGTTTTGCTATAATAGTCACTGCTATATCACGGTGCAGGTCATGAGGCCCGGCTGACGGATATGTGTTTATCACCAGACAACAAATATTTACGCAGACATCAGTCTGGGTTTGGCGGAAATGTCTTCGATCCTTTTGAACACTCCCTCCCGTCGTTTCTTTCCTTCTCTCTCTCCTGCGCTGTGTGTGTGTGTGTGTGTGTGTCCTATCCAAAACCACACAGAGAGGGACTCATAATGCATTCGATACCAATGCCAGTATTTTTGATGGCTCCATGCCAACCATCATTATTCTCCACTGCTCTGCTCGGATATGGACAGCTTCATTCTGTAGGAAAATTTTAAATCTTTCTCTGATTTATGTCCTCTATGTACATTACATTTATCATATAATAATACTTCATATTTTACTGCCGAATCACCTACATGTGACGTGCATGTCACACCTACAATGTGGAAAGCAAACGAGCAAAGCAAAAGTTCGATCGAACGACAAGAAGGGCGTCTAAATGCGCAAAGTTGTCCCGGGTCACAGATTGAGATTCTAGGCAGTTCCGGCTGGATGCCTCTGATGATTAACGACGAGCGGCTAAATGAGAGTTGCCTCTAAACACCCGGGGCGTTTGCTGTCCTCTGGGGCATTAGGCATACTCCAAAACTCTTAATTACACTCCTGTAGAGGCTTTCAGGTAGGGCCGGGCTGAACACACAAAAGCGAAAAAAATAAATAAAAATCAATGAACTTCCAGCCGGCTACACAGCACGGCCATGCGGAATGAGTAGTGTATTCAAATTAGGTGGGGACACATTAAAGATATGGATTCTGCTTAACCGTACAGATTTATCCTCAGAGTCGGACTGTCTCTATCTGTATGCCTCACTGTCTTTTTCCCTCACACACACAGAGAGACAAACACACCTGGGGATATTGCTGTGTTCCACCCCATAGAGTCCAACTAGCACTTTTTTTTCTTGTTTTTTAATGCCATGTATTTAGTATACATCTAATTATTATTATTATTATTATTATTTTTCCTCCACAGACAAATCCCAGAACGGAAAAAGAACCGACTCCCAAACAAAGCAGAAATTGACCGATTCTACCTTAGGTCCGTCATTCGAAACAGCAGAGCCGATGCATTTGCGATTTTAAATAGCAAATGAAAGACGACAATTTTATACGTTCACAAATAAAAATGATGGCACGTTGGATTTTCAGCTGAAAAAAATAAACAAAAACACGAACTACGCTCGAGTTGGATCATTCCAAAAGTCATCATTTAACTAGTGCGCCTACTTAATCAGTTAACTCCCTTCCTGGAGAGAAAGAAAGAAAGAGACAGCAATTTGGAAAAGGGCACCATTAACAAAAGAGGTGGAACCTGGGCTCGAATTTAAATGCGTGTTTATTTGTTCCACCCACCGGCACTGGAATGAGCTCGCCCGCGTTTTGAGGTGCGAAGTCCTAATGAGAGGCCCTGTGCCACTCAACAGATGTCTGCAAATTTCAGATTTAATTTGCCATTTAGCTCTCCCACGGTCCTTTCATCGGCCGCCTCTCCGTTCACGACTGACACGGAAAACGCCTTGTTTCTGTAACCTTAATAAACAAACGAAAAAAACAAACACGACACTGAGGGTGGAGCCATTTATTCTGCCTTCCCTTACAAGCACACGAACAACATGAAAGAGAGGAAAAATACAAAAATAATGCATTTTAAAAAGAGCAGATGGGTTTATGGCACAGCTGTAAAAAAAAAAAAAAATTATAAAAAACCTAAAAGCTCTAGATGGAAGTCTGAGCTAATCTACTCCCCTTACACAGTGAGCCGGAAACCAATACGCTTTATCTGGTTCCTTGTCCAGATAGGTCTGATCAATACGTGCACTCTCTCAAATTTTCCTTGAAAGGAACAAAAGCTTGCTGCCATCGATTCGAAAAAACCTTGAGCGTTAACCCTAAAGATATAATAAAGCAGAATCTTGATGGAGGTTTCATAAACTGTTAAACAGCCGCATACGCAAAAAGCGCAGTGATGTAAAAATGCTGCTCACGCATACAAACCCCCCACAAACCCTTCTTTCCCCCTTCACTTTTCTAACAAAGCCCATGTATTATGCATACACACAATCACATCGGGACTATATGAGCACTGGCGGATAATTACTCCAAATCATCATATGGGTATCACCGATATTTAGCGTAGACATGATGATGCATTGTTTGGCTTGGACAGCGTCCCGGGCATTAATCCTGCAGCTGTGTGCCCCAAAGCTGCATGCGAGAGAGAGAGAGAGGTAAAAAAAAAAAACTAAAAAAAAAAAAACAGAAAAGCAAAGCTACAGGCTCACGCGAATCTCTGGAGCGCCGAAGCTAAATGAACACCGACGATTCGAGTGCAGATACATCACAAACACGGACGCACCGAAGACTAGTAGATAAACTGGTTTTGGAAAAAGCAAAAGATGCTCCACTGCTCATGCTGGATCGACTGCAGAGTTGAAGGAGATAATGTCATCCTCTCAGATTCACACATTTCAGCATGTCTTTCTTTTTACTGCAGCACTATATTGTTTTTTCCAACGTTAAACTCAAGAAGCTTCACCTCCTAGAAATGCAGATAGATTTATTTATCCTCAATTAAACCCGAGTAATTAAAAGTGATTCAGTTCAATATATAACATTCAGTTCAAAGATGAAAAGATGTTTCGTCATGAACCTCTTGATTTGAATGAAAGCAGTGTATAAATGTCTGGCTTATATCGAAGTTATAACAGATATGGCAAGAAGAATGGGCATGGGGTTGGGCTGTGGGAGGCCAAATATTACAACTGAGAGGATGCAAAAGATGAAAGAAGATATGGAGGCAGTTATAAAAGGCAAAGGGAGGACATGTAGAGAAGGACATGTAGGGAGGACATGTAGAGAATACTGAATATTTATATCACATTCAGAAAGAGAGATGCAAACTTTTGACCTGATATCACAACGCATCTTGTCCTAAGGGTAGAAATGCCACCAGTATTGTCAAAATTAAGTATTTGATGTTTTTGCCACGTCAGTAATGACATTTAAATATAAAAATAGCCTCAAAACAACCCTACATTTACTTCCACATTTAAATTACCGAGCTACTACATGTTAAACTGGACATCAAGTAAACTTTTAAGTCATTGTTGTGTGTTTTACGCCATGAGCTGTTACTAGCCTCCGACTTATTTGACAAATTTTGTCTTAGATGTTTATTTTAAATGTCTTCTGCATTAGTGCGTCATAAGAAAAGTGCAAATTTCAGATTTCAAAACATTTCCAAAAAAATTACGTTCCAGAGAATCTTTTTGTGCATCATTAAAGAAAGTGAGATATTCAGCACTAGAGCACCTTTTAAATAAAAACAGAATCAAGGCTGTTCTGGGATTTTACCTGCAGAGACAGAAACAAGTGAGAACCAAAGTTCTGCAGAAG
>JAOUQW010000023.1:8523342-8539639 GCA_028565825.1 Olivaichthys viedmensis
ATGACACAAATGTCTTTTGTCATTCTGTTATTACACTTCAATTACACTAAAAATGCCAGACTTTCACCCATCAAAACATTATTTCGAATATTGGCATGCGTTCTCCATGAAAGGTCACATGACCCAATACACACTGTCCCACTGATGCTAAGCTTCTGCAGGCAGTGAGACATTTTACAAGTCAGTATGAGTTTATATGTCACATCCAAAACACTGAAATTGCCCATTACTGTTCAATATGTCTGTGTAGGCATGACATTTCAATATACATAGGCTCACAGTGTCTAATCATGACAAGTTACAAACCTTTAAGGTTAGAGTGAGGGGTGGGATTAGTAGCTTTTCTTACAACATTTATCTGTATGAAATCTTTCATGTTTGTTAGGATTCCGATAAATTTTGGGTGCGCTCAAATTAGTACATCAATTGACTCAAAATGAACGAATGAGTGTTGAAATGTTCTCCATTCATTCTTGTTAAATCGCGAAACTTATTTTGGCTTTAACTAAAGCAACTAAAGCGCCTCAACAACAACAAAAAAAAGCTCCTTTGCAAATCTTGGCAAACATGCACATATTTTATTAAAAATAAAGCCCGGCACAGGCACACATTCCCTGACTAATTCGATTTTCATGAAGCCACCCGAAAGCTCTCCCACGGCGCCGGCCGCTAGCGGTGCAGTCAATAACTATTTGGGGATGATTTGCTCACCGTCTAACAATGCAAAGAATTGAATGCCACCAACAATTTCATAGAAAAGCTGTCACATAAAAGGGGGTTCCCGAGGGTGCAGCCATTTTGGATTTCACACCTTGTTGAGTCAGCTGGCCTGAGGTGACAGTGTGCAAGCATGGAGCCACGCCAAAGCCCCTGGTAGAGGATTCTACAAACATCTGGCATTTATCACCTCGTATAAAACACACACACACACACACACACACACACACACACACACATGCACGCACACTACCGGCACTGCATCATTGCGATATGCAAATCCTCACTCTTTGTGCATGCGAGCGGCTCTCCACACATCAAAGCAAAGCTGGGGGGGAACCTTTTGGTGCCCAATTTTTTTTTTTTTTTTTTACACACTCCTCATGGTCGCCAGTCTCAACCTTGTGTCAAGGCTTCCTTTCGTGTGTGTGTGTGGGAATCTCCAAAGCTGCTTAATGCAAAGTGAATGGAGGGGGCAAAAGTGGAGTACCACATCTCCAATGGTCAGGAGGGAATTCATTGGTCTTCTTTGTGAGCTAGAAGGAAGATGAGGAAGTGGTGGTGGTGGTGGGGGGTTGTGTTTAGAGTCATGTAGTTAAAATTCCAGCAGAGGTTAATGCTATTTATTACATTTCCCACCGAGCTGCACGGAGTGGCCACGTGTAATTACAGCCATTGATCTCTCGCCCGAGGAAGGCCAATCGAGATGAATCCTTGTTTTTTTTGTTCCCCGGCGTACGGACTGACCAGGCGTGACTTAAAGAAAGGGCATTATTTAAGACCACGCACCCATCCCCCCCCTTGAAACAACCTCCCCAGCGAGTGACATTACTTTTGCCACGGTTGTTGCTGTGCTTGTCGCACTCCAAAGGCATCTATCTATGTAGCCTAAGGCCTCAATCAATAGATAAGTAATCCTCAGCAATGGGAGAAACCGAGGGGCATTACTCACGCGAGGCAGCCACACTGGGAGACACCAGCAGCCTGGTTCATCACGATATATACACACACTTATCCATTTGCTGCCCTCCATCGCACCTACTCCAATGATTCTGTGTTACGCTCGATGGTCACCCTTACTCCTACATTATTTCACCCAAAAGTAACGTGGCTTACAATGAATAAAAGCTAGTAGCCTGATTCTATCGGTAACTGCATCAACTTCATTGGACCTCCTTCATGTTACCAACCTACAGCCTTTTTACTCTTGCATTGATGTATAAAATATCAATGCTTACAATGAATAGTAAGTAACTAGTGAAGCTACTTTACTTGCTTTACTTGTCCTCCACTTGACTACATTGGACCAACTTTATGTTCAATACCAGCCTGCACTCTTTGCCTTTTCTAATTCACCCACAATACTAATGTGGCTAACTCTGAGTCAATGCTAGTAAGAACTTCTATTTGTAAATCCATTACCTGTTCTTCACTACATCGACTGCATTAGACTTCATGCTTGATATCAATCTACAACCTTTACCTTTTTTTATATTATCCAACAATGCTAATATGGTTAACAGCGAATGAAAGCTAGTGGGAACTAGTTAGCATGCTTGTATTTGTTAAACACTCACACTTATTTGGTGCATGCCCTTCAGTGTGTTGATTATCCTCATCTCCTTTATGTACTATACCTGCAGCCTTTCTCATATATTGTTATTTAATCCAACAATGCTAACACAGCTAACTATGAATGAAAGCTAGCAAGAACTAGTTAGCATGATTCTATTTGTAAAACATACGCACACTTATCCGTTACCTGCCCTCAATTTCATCAACTATACTTACTATACTATATCAACATGTGGGCCACATAAGCAGCTGTCCTCTGACCCACATATGGGAGTGAATGACGGCGCAAATCTGGCCCACATCTGTACAGCCAGAGCAATGCTGCAACACAGTCGAGAAAAATCTGAAAATTTCATATTGGCTCACATCTGCCAACATTATGTGGAATGTTTATATGGCTGAGTTCTGGCCCATTTGTGGCCCACATATGGCTGACACACCAAAAGCCAGTGGAACCCCAGATTTGAACCAAAACTACATTTTAGTACCAGTCACAATATGTGATACTTGTTTTTCAGTAGCAACATTATGTTATGACTCCATCAGTGTTGATCCAAAAGAGAAATTCCCACCAATTTTGTAAGTATGGCAAAACGTATATGGTCCAGATTTGGCCCATGTCCACTCAGTCATGCCATATCTTGGCCAAATGTACCGGATAACAGCCCCATGTGGCACACATGTGCATTCTATCTGGGTACTTATTCTCCTCTACCAACCTGCAGCCTCCCATATTTTTTTATTTCACCCAACAAATGTGGCTAACAGCAGGGTTTTCATTAGAAGCTAGTAGGAACTAATCAGCTTCTATTTGTAGAACGGTCACACCTATTTGGTATGTGCCCTCGTTCACAATCTTCTCAGTGTTCAATAGCAAGCTGTAGCCTTTTACTCCCATATTGTTATTTTAACCGACAATGCCAATATGGCTAATAATGAGTGAAAGCTATTTGGAACTAGTTAGCATGCTTCTCTTTGTAAAAGGCGCACACACACACACACACTTATTTGGTACCTGACTTGCACTGTATTGACTACACTGGCTCACCTTGTTCGATATCAACCTGCAGACTTTGTCTTTACCTCCACATTGTTATTTCACCCAACATCGCTAAAGTTGCTTACAATTACAGAAAGAACCAATGCATGGGAAGTAGTTAGTCTGCTTCTCTTTGTAAACACACTCATCACATCGACTACACTGGGTCATATTGGCATCACTGGGTCAGTGGCATATCCGATACCAATCTGCAGCCTTTGTCTTTGTTAATTTACCCAAAAACACCACCTAGTGTGGCTAACAGTGAATAAAAGCTGGTTGGACCTAGTTAGCATGATTCTGTTTTAATAAGGCGTTATACTGAATTTTAAAAAATGTATGGAGGAGAATTGACATTGCTGTATTGCTTTTGCATTTTGCCAAGTTTTTGATTTCTTTATTTTTTCTTTTCTTTTTTTTAAACATAATTTATGTAAAGCTGAAGAGCTGATGAGATGCATGTCCATGTTTCTTTTATCCATATTGGTTTTAAAACTATTTTTTAATCAGCTTTCTTACCTCAGAAGTCATTTACTCATTTAGAAAAATTTGTAGTATTTATTACATATTGTTTATCAGCTGTGCTGCTGATGGCATTTTGGTGAAATTTTTTGTTTAATTTCTTCTCATTTTACTGTCCGTATAAATGCATTTATATTGAATTAAACTGCTCTTGGTTCTTTTATGTATATAATGTATATGCACAACATTTTTAGGAATGGGGAAAATCACTGAGCTCATTAAAAAGAGTTTTCTTTAATTAGGAACGTCTATTGGTCTGTTAGTCAAAAAGCAGTGAATGCAATGAAGAAAGACTTGAAAAGATGATTCCTGTGATGTGATTATAATAATTTTCACACCTCTAAATGCTATGACTGAGTCTGTATGATTCCTGCCTTTTATTCGTTACTGGCAACATCTGCTAATCACAGCCTTTAAGTCTCCCCGGCTGCTGTTTCCCGGCGACCATTTTATTCTGCTGCTATTTGATGATTGGATCTTTTGATATTCGGTTCCAAAACGCTCCCCACTTGAAGTCGCTCTTGTTTGCAGTATGCATCCGTAAATGGAAGATGAATGACTGCGCATTCGGTCTGGCACACGGACCCAAATGGCGATCTAGAGCTCTTAAGCAAATGAATGTTCAGATAAGTCCATTCAAGCGCAGGCAGAAAACAAGACCATTCCGGTTTGTACCATTAGGTTCCACTCAAACCATCATAACCGAGACAATGCAGAGCTTTCTCAGACACAGCGGGCCTCTTATCAAAGCACACATACGTGCTGGATGTTCTCTATGGTTTGAAGCATGTTATTAAGCGCAACTGCTTTTAGCCCCACTCAAGACAAGAACTGCATATGCAATTCAGGATTGACATAAACAGACGCCCCCCCCCCCCCCCCCCACATCGGTCGATAGCACAGCACAAATCAGCATATGTACAACTCATGACAACATGCAATTATGTGTAATGACAAGATATCACCGTTTATATTACAAACTAATTTATTTATAAATTATTATTTAATAATAACTAATAATTATTTTTCAGAGCAATTCAAGGTAAGATTATAGTTCCAGACACAGCATCCCTAAGCATGTACTGATAATAAGTTACACAATACATTGCGATAGTCAATATGCACAATATTGTTATCACAGATACTCCAAATTATTGTTCCCACCCCTGCATAAGGATAGCTGTCTTCCTTAGTTTGGCCAAATTTGAACTTAGTATCACATGTATCCTCTGTAAAGTCAATTCCATAATTACGTTCATCGCATGAACGTTCTATGAATGTTTAAAAAAAAAAACCATGCCAGACAAAAGTGTCACTCTTTTAGAATGCACTAATATTGATACTGTCATAATATCAAAAAAACACTTTTTCTATAACAGCAGGTTTATATTAATACGCTCGCTCTAATACGTTATCGTTTCTATAGTAACAACTCATTCACAGGGACTTGTACGGCGGACGCTGACATAAATTAAGCCTAACAATAAACGGATTTAAAAAAAGAAAAAAAAAGGGTTATTTAACAAAGAAAAGCGTGTAATGGTTGCTATAGTGACGCTTTCTGTAAGGAGAAGGTTTATTTAACATTTATGGAAGGAGACTCCGGTGTCTCTTTGTAACAGTCAGAGGTAAAGCTGTTTTCCGCCGCGGGAAAGTCTTCAGGACAGAGGAGTTTATGCTTTGTGGTTTATCAGTAACACGACAAGCTGCATTTTTTTTGTCTTATTTACTTTAAGAGAGAGAGAAAAACGAGAGAGGCTGGTGAGGGAACGACTGTTTATATAACGTAAGTGAGAACAGGAACTAACTTCCAGACGTTCCACAACATTAAATGTAAGTATAAACGGATAAAAAGTCTGATGTGTCGTTCTGTAATAAATAAAAATGCTGTGGTATAAGCGGAATAAAACACTTCAGGACGTGCTGTTATTGGAAAAATAATCAACGACTTGCCAACCACATGTTCTGTCCAAAAAAAGACATCTGCTATTTTGTTGTTCTAACAAACAAGATAGATTTCACTGGATTTCGTACAAAGTCATAAGACAAGCTACAGGACTTAGACATGGCTTCACCCCCTTCCTAACCTTAATTGTTTTGCATAATTAGAGTCATTCGCTAAGTAAGATTTACTTAGGAGTAATTAGACCTGGGAGTTACTCACAATGACACCAACATTGTAGCAAGAAAAAATTAAGGAGAGCAGAATTATTATTTTTTTAAAGTTACATAAATGAATAGTGCAAGTTTTAAAGAGTTGAATATTTCGTGGGCGACCAAAAGCTGATATTTGGAAATAACATTCACTCCCAAATCCACATCCATCATAGTGCCTAATGAAACTATTAAGTGCTAGTGTTTCTGTTAGTGACTGTATTAGCATCCTAAACACACATCGGATCGGAGATGTTTATTTGCCTGGTTGCTATAAGCTCATAATCTTTTACTAATGTGCTGTCTCAAATGCCAAAACACTCTACACTCCTCATGTTGGCCACCCAAGGCTCATTTTTCAACAGAGCCTCTCTTACAGATTGCAAATTTGTAAAAAATCTGCATCATACAGCTTGTATGTGAAGTTATGAACCTTATAAGGTTAAGGTTAAGGTCAGTGCTCGTAGCTTTTCCTATGACTTCATTGATTTTGTAGCATTCCTACGAATTTCTCCATGAGATTAGGTTGTATATTTAAAAAGAATATCCAGGCTCATTGTAGTAAAGTTCTAGTGTTTCCTTTAGAGAGAAGACAAATCCATTTCTTCTGTCAGTTTGTTTTTGTGTCTCGACTGCTAAGAGTCTACGAGGAGTTGTTGATATCCGTTTAATGCCGCTGTGATTACACAGAATTACCTGTTCTGTTTCGCTTTGATCCTCAGCAATAGATGGAGGAAAAACGAGGCGACGCTCGCTGGCTTTCGTGTGTCAGGCTGGATAAGCTGATGGCAGTTGAGACGGAAAACACAGAGGCGCTGGCAACGTATTTATAATAAGCTGTAATGCCAACTGAAATACATGCATGTGCAGGCACGTGTGCACGCAAAATTTGTGCACAAAAAACATAAGTAACCCAAAACCATCTACACCACCATGAATTACATGCCAGAAAAAAACACACAAGGCTCACTGAACAACCGGAATGAACCTGTATTAACTGTCTTAACCGTTCCTTGCGTCGAACATTAATTTACGGCCAGGTTTTACTTCTAACAGCTTGTTCATAATGTTTTTTTAATGGTTTATTGATTTAATGAAGTAAACCTACTTTCGCCCTTTCATCATTTTGCCAGATCATATTTGAGACGTTATTAATTGTTGTGTACAACCTAATTGAGAATTGATTGAATGAGATCTTCATGTCTGTTTTTTGGAAACAAGAAAAATCAGGTAGGGCTAAAACATTACATTTCTGTTTAAATAGTTCCAACATGAGTGATATTTTTTATGTCTGGATTTTATTCACAACAGCTCAATTAACGTTTTTTACATCCATAAATCATTTTGATTACAATGTTTTTTAAATGGTCTCCAGTACATCAAGACCTTGGAATTATAATTTTAGCAAAAAAAACAAACAAAAAAGTTAATGTTATTAATATAAATATGTTATTTACACGCCACTGAATATTTTTTAGAAGTTTTTTTACACCAAAATATTAATTAAAAATATAAAAATATATATAAAGTTAAACAGTTGAATCTGCTTTCACCTTATTGAGGGTCAAAACTTTAGGGCTCAATATCTGAAAATCCAAAGGTCTCAAAAGACGTATTTGTTTTTTTTCTTCAATTTTTGGCTTCTAATATTCTTTACTGTATACTAGTCATATACTTACTGTACATAACTAACCTCACTTATGTAACTGTCATTGATTACCAATTTAAATGCACTTTCATTTTGTATTTTTTCCCTTTAGTCGCACTCAGAATTTCTTCAGGCGTTCTTGCAAAGATCATTTCAAAAATTTATCACAGAATCTAGCAGAATTAAACAAAAATGAGTGAAATTGTTATTGCTGTGATTAAGCTAGTTTGTGTTACAAATGGGGGCTGTCGGGTTCTTTGTATGGTTAAGGGTACTAGGTTCTACTTGGAACCTTTTCTGAAAGCCTCTGTTCTAGGGATTTACATACAGTATAACCTTTAAGGGTTCTACCAGAGGGACAAAACGAGGAACACTTTGAGGTACTAGATGGAACTCTATAAAACTCTTTGGGGTACTAGATGGAACTCTATAAAACTCTTTGGGGTACTAGATGGAACTCTTTAAAATAAGTGTTAAATAACATAAGGTATTAAATAATCCAGAGTTACACTGAAAGGCTCTAGCATTGCAATAGCTAAATATGACCTACATTACCTATATAGCTAGCTAGCTAGCTCAAACTTGGATAGAGTCCTCAATGGTCCAAGGAGACCCACTTGGATGGGGGGGACTACCACGATCACCCCATTGACAAAAATCTGTTTTGATTTGGCATATTTTTCTCCTCCGATTTCCAGAACAGAGCTGTGTTTTTGTGCGCTCTGCCGTCGTCTTCTCTAAAACAACGCACGATGAATGAATCAGTGGTATGAAGTTTTATAGCTCCATGCATTGGTAAGAATAAATATATATTCATAACTCTCCTCTTTCCACACACTTAATAGAAGGATTCAGAATTCGAAAGTTTTGGCACGGGTGCATTTGACTGTATCTTTCAGGACACCTGCACTGATGCACTCGCATTGCGGTTCACAAAATAGCGGCTGATCGTGTCCCGCTGCTTCCAGAGAGACGCGTGAAAGCTGCCTGTCTTCCATTGTAGGGCGACGAGACGAACCGAAGCAGTGAGTTTATTCCTCCTCTGACTTATTCAGACTCTCATGATGTTGCATCCGTTAGAAACAAGGGCCCTTAAATAGGCTTCAAATGGTTTTCAATACCTATTCACATCCACTCTATGGGCATTCATCATCGGCACGCGTTGGTCAACTAAATTAGCCATATGATCATATTCAAGTCCAAAAATGATAGAATAATGCCGAGGCTTCGGTGCCGGACCTCTTTATTCGATTATTGCCCCAGTTTTTTTTTGTTTTTTTTCGCTTTCCATGAACCTTTTCAGTGCTCTCTTGTTCTCTTTCACACAAAAATTTGACAAACAAGCCTTAAATAATTCAGCACCTGATTCAGAAATCAAGGCCCTCTTCTCTGAAATCAAGCATCGCTTGTTGCCATAAACCTTCAGCTCCATTTTGGAATGCCAGACTTCGAAAACCACAACACTGCCACAGCTGGAAGATACATAACGAGTTTACTGGCAAAGGGGAAAAAAAAGGCTTGATTTACTGAGCGCGATTTCTCTGAAAGTGTACTGATGCACTGACTGTTCTGTTTATTAAGTCTTTACAGAGCTGTCAGGAAGGAATCGCTTCGGCCTTACAAATCTGAACGTGTGTTTACCTCATTCGCTTCTCCTCCCTCCTGCTCGTTTTCCTTTCGTTACCATATAACATGAGCTAAACACCTACTGAAGTTTCTAAGGCCTCGCTGTTCGTTAAGAGACTCCCCACCGCGCGTAGGGCTGCACTCAATATACCGATATGGAAATAGAGGAATCACAAGTCTCAGTGATGCACACAGATACAGTGATCTGTGTACCGACACTTATCTAAAATAGGAAATCAGAAACAGAATCTCATTATGCGCCCAATGAGGAAAGTGCACGGGAATTTGATTTGGCAAATCAGCGCGAGAACATTCAACATACATGCAACAACGTACAGCACCTGTAACATCACGTAGTCTAAATCAATTGTACTGATAAATGTTATGTATATATCACATTTTAGAAATTCACAAAGTGCTTTACAGAGAAATTAAGACATCTTGAAATACAAAAAGAGAACCACGAGCTAAAATGGCAACAGAATACACTTTTGAAAATTAAATGCAGTATTAAACTAATCAGTTTTAAGTGCTAAAAGCATCAACTGCTTGCAGGTTTTCAGGGAGAGGATTCCAGGGACTGGGACTATACAAAACAAAGAATCTAAACAACAAATACCAAAACTGATGCAGTATTGTGGTAAAGTGACATAGTACAGTGCCATGAGTGTGACACAACAGGAAGTGGGGGAAAAAAAAGAGTTTTTAGAGGCCTTTAATTGGCCGCCTATTTCAGACTTTGACCTTTTATACTGCACTCCATTGTTTGCTATTGTTTGTATATTTTTTCTTTATACTCTGTAATCTTTGTAATACTGTACATTTGGTTGGTTTGTTTCTCACCAACATTGCATTCAAATTTTTTGGAGATATCTTCTCATGTAGTGAACTGGGACAACTGTGACGTCTAGAATTGTCGTTATAGAGTCACGATGAAATGACTCTTCTCTTCCAGCATTCGAGGCCTGAACATGTCAGCTGAGAAGAAAAAGCTTATCCTCTCTAATAATGCTAATCAGCTGGATGTGAAAGTAGGTCAGTGGTGCCGGAGCGAAGCCAGGCTAGTGCCCTAAAACACACGCGCCCTTTCCTGGGATTGAAGGCAACAGCCAGGTAAGAGTTACAGGGACATGAAGCACTTACTACTACTCACTGCTACACATTGCTACTATATAAGACCCCTATATTGTCCTCAATCATGTCATGCTCCATTCTGAAAAAAATTAGGGCTCCTTCCAAGAAAGGAGTGTGTAAATAACACCGTCGGCACACCTCCAGGGTGAGAAGAGGGGCGAGTTTGAATCGCACCCCGAGGGGCCACCGACTCACTCAGCTCTCCTTTAGGAGACAGAGGAGTGGAGGCGGTGTTGCTAAGAGAGCAGCATCCCTGGAGGGAAGGAGGGAGAAAAGAGAGAAAGCTAATGCTAACAAGAGACTGTGAAGAGAGGAAGATGGAAGGCGGGATTATAAACCCCTTGCTGGGGCTGGCGGGATGCCAAGGCTCATGGGACAGCAAGGGACTTCATGATTTGATGACCTCAGCAGTGGGGTAAAAAAAAAAAAAAAAAGCGCTCTGCTTTTAGAGCCAAATAATATGACACTGAAAAAGGAGCAAGAAAAATTCAGAAATTGTACCTGAAATAAAATGAAATTAAAGCATCTTGTGTCTGTAGATTTTTCCCCCAGAACGAATCTTCCACCGAGAAGGAAGCTAAGGAAGCTGTGTTTATTTTTTCCTAACATCACTTACAGATTGAGATACTTATCTCTAAAGGAAAAGTCTTCCTGCCCAAAGTGTATTCAAACTCAAGCCCCAACCATACATCTCACACTCGGTTACACACACACTTTGGGCTGGGAGCCACCTGTGCTGACAGCTGTGGAAGCGTTTTTTTGGGGAAAGGGGGTGGCAAGTTATCCTTTAGTAAGGTCAGGTACCCACAGAGTTCTTCTTTTCAGTAACGGAAACACACCTTCAGCCCACCGAGGCTCAAACTAGCAATCTGAGACTCAGCCTGTTACAGTCAGATATCCACCCACTGAGCTAATGGAGGAAAGAGTTTTTTTCCCCCTGGGTTTTATCCTTCAGTATGATACCTTATAGCGGGCGTGATCCATCTGTAAAGAAAAATCCAGGAACTGAAAGGCAGTGAGAATTTGGCTTGGTAGTTCAGATGTAAAAACCTTCTCTGATTGATGAGGTCACAGGGTCAAGGTAAGACAAATTATTAATAAGTACCTTTACTCTTAAAGGTGGGGTCATTTTTAAGGTAGGAAACGTTTTAGAATATTTAGTGAAGTCCATATTCTGCACATTTTAATAGAATATCTGCTTAGAGAAAAAACACAGACACCATCCATCCATCATCTATTATTTTATCCCTTCATCTATCTATCTATCTATCTATCTATCTATCTGTCTGTCTGTCTGTCTATCTACCATCCATCCATCCATATTCTTCTCCTTGGGTTCATCTATCTATCTATCTATCTATCTACCATCCATCCATCCATCCTTCCATATTCTTCTCCTTGGGTTCATCTATCTATCTATCTATCTACCATCCATCCATCCATCCTTCCATATTCTTCTCCTTGGATTTATCTATCTATTTATCTATCATCCATCTATCCATCCATATTTTTCTCCTTGGGTTCATCTATCTATCAATCTATCTGTCTATCTATCTATCTACCATCCATCCATCCATATTCTTCTCCTTGGGTTCATCTATCTATCTATCTATCATCCATCCATCCATCCATATTCTTCTTCTTGGGTTCATCTATCTATCTATCTATCTATCTATCTATCTATCTATCTGCACTTTTATACTGCAAAATCTGGAGCATAACCTCACCTCAGCTGTCTGAAAGCAGCGGCAAGCTCTATATTTATGCTCCTTTTGGAAGAGCTTTAATTTTTCCAGCAGTGCTCCTCTACCCCATACGGCTTTTCTGAAGACAGATGGAGCCACTCAGCCACAGTAGCGGCTCCCGTGGGTGAACTTGGGGGTGAATCTACAGAGAAAAGCTACAGGCGAGTTTACGGGATCACACGGAGAAGCTGGTGCATGTAAATATGGATTTTACCGGCCCAATCTGGCAGCTAGTCGTGCAAGCTGCCCCTCACAACTAACGGTTTTACGGCCATGCAGTTTTTCCTTACGTGATTTATTACAGCCAGACATACACAAGAATCACAGTGGGAGATTTGGGGGCAGAAAAGGGGGGGATAAGTAAAGGAAAGGCTGATATGGAAGAGTCAATGCTGCAGTATTGTAAAATATTAAGGTGCATTATTGATCAGTGACGTGGACTTGAAATGATACATAGCCTTTTTTTATACTCCTCTTCCAGTTTATCTAGCCCAGAAATGTGCGTGTATGATATCTGAGCTTGAATATGGAATCTAAAAAGAGGGTAGTGTTCATAAAGTGGGATATAAAGGATATAAATATTTTTTTTTAGCCTCCCTGTTTTGCAAACTGATTGTCATTTCCTTTCAGAACGTTCTGGCATTTAGTTTGCTCTTGTTACTTGCAATTAGACTCCATCTTGTCTTTCTTTTCTACTAAAAATAAATAAAGTAATTAATAAATAAAATGACAAGGAACCCGAAGCAGCTTGCTGTTATTTTAGTCTCATGCATGAATAGTTTTTTTTTTTTTTTTTTACCACCAACTGCGAGGCCATCGTTTAGATTTGAAATCCCCCCGTCTTCCGATCGATGACGCTAAAAGCTCTAATCTGATTGGTAAAAAGAGCTGATTAGACAAAGCCGCTATCATGCTGATTTAAGCGGCAGATCGATACGGCACTAAGCCGGAGCCTCTCATCCCTCGCTGGCCTCAGATAACTTTTCCAAGGACACTTCGGGTGTCACTTGTCCACCGACATGCGTATGTGCGCACACACAGTCCTGTGCACGAATACACAGACGTTAGTCGGCCTGTTAACGCAACATTAGCAAAGCGAGGACGAGGTAAATTAATGACGACCCATAAGCACAGGCCTCTTAACTGCGCATCGTTCAGGATTATAAACATTGTTCATTAGTAAATCGCCTGGAAATGGAATTTATTCTATCAGAGTAAAGCTCATTTTTCTCTAGAAACGGCTCATGTTTTTTCACATAAATACAATTTTTTTTTGCTCGGGTACACAGAAAGCATGAATAACACCCACAATCCCCGGTAACGGCGATCTCTCGACTCGAAAGCAAAAGCACACAGAAACCTTTGCACCTTGCATTTCCAGACACCAGATTAAAAAAGAAACCAGAGAACAAAAAGCACTACAAGCATTACATTCACAGCTGCAAGATTATAGTAAGGTGTAATTTCCATACACACATATATATTTATTCAAGTACTGCATCTTGTTTTCATATAAATAAACCTGCAGATTAGTTTGGAAATTGTACCGAGGTTGCATCACAAACACATCACACTCCCACAATTCCCAGCAGTGGCATTGCTCCAGCTAACTAGTGGCACAGATGCACAGAGAAACATTTAGATCTGCACTTTCCAAGTCAACACCAAGACACCAAGTCAACCACTTCAACCTTCACAGCCACATGTTTGTTCGGCTGCTGAGGCCATTGAAATGGTGCCGCTATAATTCTTACAATAAAGCAGACAGACAATTAGTAATTAGTCTTATTTTGAGTCAAACAAAGCCTCTTGGCACAGTGCAACTGCTTGTTACAGGAATGCCACGCCCACAAATGGGTGACGTTATAGTCCCACTATATAGAGAGATTTTAGAAGTCCTTGGATGAAACTGCAAGCAGAAACATATCTGTATATGGATCTGAATACCATTTCAAACTTCTATACTTATTTATTTATATGAAAATGTGAGGCAGTATTATATAAAGGTCTCCAAGGAGAGACTGGTTGAGGACTCGTGAGCTCAACCACCTCTTCATAACCCGGCTCGGATCATTTTAAGACGTAATTTTTAATCCTGGGTCCATAGAGAGAGAGAGAGAGAGAGAGAGAGAGATATCAATGTGATGCTTTCTCTACCATTTAACCGTGAAATTTAGGCTTTTGGGAAACCCAGAGCTTCCTCTTGCACTATCATTGCATGTTGCTCACAGACTGGGTAGATCTTGTCATCGAACTGCTCACACTTAACAAGCGTGTGTGATGAGCAAGCGCAGTGATTAGTGGCCGATATGGGAAGGGTCATCAATCCAAAAAAACATTGTTTGTGACTGGAAAATTGGAGCTAAAATCGTGTAGTGTGCATGCAATCATGGACAAAATACAACAAAAAGAATCCCAGTCTTAGTAAATGTACTTCCAGACACCAGATCAAGCACGACAGCTTTCACTCACAAGTTCATCAGGTTCTGCACCCAAAAAATATAATGGCGCCTCTCTAAAACATTTTCTATTCTCCTGTGTGGATATGGCACAGGCAGCCAGAGCTCGAACAGCCACTGATGGCCTAATCAGAATGCCCAAGTAGCAATTATGCCAGCCGGGAAAAGCCTCTCATTACTGCTCCATTACAGACTTCCTCCAGCTTTCCCATTCCAATAATGCTCATTAGGACCTGGCCTCACCGTGCCTGCCCACAAATCTAATTCTCAAACAGGCCTCAACAGGGGGTGTTCGGATGGACTAGGGGGAAGATTGGAGGTGCTGTTTCAGAAAATGATGGGTTAAAGCAATTTAGGAGGTGAATTATTTAGTACGAATTAATCAGATTGAGAGAGACGTCACAGGATAAGTGGCAAATGTCTATGTCTAAAAAATGAATAAGGAGATAAGCAGTGGCGATTTTGTACGCGTAAGCATCCACTATAAGCTTTTGATTCTTGTGTTCTTTTATCTCACCCAATATGATACTGTGCATGGTACAAAAAGTCGAAGTCCACTACCAAGAACTGTTTTCATTTCATCATTTATTAAAACCTAAAACAAAACTTCTAAAGTCTAACACCTGATACTGACTCAATTAGTACATTCTCAGAAGGTTAAATCTAGAATCTTAAGGAGTTTTTTGGTTTGTCCCCAACTGAGAGTTTCGCTTTCCCTCCAAGATAGCAGGAACCATAAACCATCCAAAAAACCCTTGAGGAACCATTGAGGAGTTAATGGTCCTCAATACATGATGCGTTATTGTACTTACTGGTTTCATTAAGTATAACCACAATTTTATGTATATTAGTGAACAATCTGGTTTGACAAAATAGAGTTTATTTTAAATAATAAAAATGTTTATGAAATAAAAAACAGCTCTTGCGCGAGAACTCAAGAGGGATTGTTAACGACACTCAATCCCAAGAGGACGATGTGTCTTCACATGTGTGTGAGCTGATCCACCATTGCTATTTTAGATTTTTAGTTCCACATTCAGATGCTAAAGATGTTTCCTTTCCCTACTGCCTATGTCCCCTTTTTTCTGGCATGATCTGGTGTGAATGATCTCTCCTAAAGAGCCGAATATGGAGCTGTGAACAATGTATTTCAGGCTTAGCCCTTAAATTCATACATCGGGTCATTAGTGACCCATGACCTCATTTTCCCCCTCTACTTCGTCCAGTATTTTTCAGTTGAACATTATTTTCAATCTCTGTTAATGATTGACAAAATAACAAGGAGCAATTATTTGTGAACAGCGTTCTGTAATGTGTAGCGCAATATGTTTGATATCGTCTAGTGCCTGACAAAATATCTGTCTATACAAGTTATTGGTTATTGTATTGTTATTGTATTATAATCTGCATTATATAAGTAACAGATTTGAACAAAAATATATTTTATTATTTGCCTATTGTCATTTCAAAAACAATGATTGAAACTTGTAGATTAATTTGTGTTAGATATACACTTCCAGTCATTTTTTATTATTTTCTACTAGTTTAGAATAATAATGATGACATTAACACTATGAAATAACACATATGGAATTATGCGGTGACCAAGAAAAGTGTTAAACAAATCAAAACTATTTTAGAATTCTTAACAGTGTTCCTGATGAAGCTCTGCACACTC
>JAOUQW010000023.1:8554597-8565202 GCA_028565825.1 Olivaichthys viedmensis
GTCTGTATGCTGGAATTAGCATAACAGAGATGTGGTCGGAGCAGCCGAGGTGGGGGCGGGGTGCAGCCTTGTATGCATGCTAACCTGAAGTCAGTACTGCCTAAATTTTACCAACATGTTAATTTCGCGACCCGTGAAGCAAACACACTGGACCTTGTTTACACCAACATTCATGGGAACATCTACCTGCCATATACACTTTATTCTATACTGCCAACCACCTGTACTGTTTGGTTCCATTGCGATTATCTATTGTCACCTGTTGTACCCTTATTGCCATCACTTATATGTGCAATACCCCCTCTCCCCTTCTTTGTTCATGCTGTATGTAGCACTTTATGTTGTCTGAAGGAGCATGCTGTTGTAGTATAAGAAGCTGTCTGCGGTGTACTGTGGAGAAATCCTTTCTGAGTCTCACCATTCCTGTATTCTAGTCTTCTAGAATTTCACTTTCATTATATTGAGAGTGTTAAGACTGTTTGGGGCCAGTGAATGGAGCTTCAAACTTCATTGCTCTCACAGAAACATGTTCAGGCTCTCCATAGTACTCTTACTCTTACATCAAAATATTCAAATAGCCAGTGTGTGGGATCATCCCCACTCAAGTTATCAGTACTTGTGCTGACTGGCACAATTTTATCAAAAAATTACCTCCACTTCTGATGAGGGTTTGGGATAGAATAGAATTCTTAGTGTTTTGTTTTACCTGATGGTTAGCTGTCTCAGAGACCTTCACGTCGAGAGAACCCGATAGAACAGCATACCAACTCGTGCCAATGTCACCCTGCCGATACACTAGAGAAAAAAATATATATATATATACACACACACACACACACACACACACACACACACACACAGCGCTTTACAAAGCACGGGGTGACTCGCCTGGCCTTCGCGTCGCTCCCATTTACATTTGATTTAGCTGCGTGATTGGGTCCACCTGCCCTTCACACACACACACACACACACACACAAACACACACACACACATACACACACAAACACACGTCCAGTGTGGCATGGCAAAAGGAGACAGATTGAGATGAGCGACTGAAACCAGAGATGATAAGCACAACTCATGCTCCTTCTCTCTTTTTTTCTCTGTCACTGTCTCGGAGCCGTACGTTCCAAGAGGAAAAGCAGATTGTCATACAGAACCATATGCACAAATAGAAGAACATATTTCAGGACGAGAAAAAAATAAAAGACCTTTCAAATTTTCCTGCAACGAAACCCAATTTAAGTGTCGTAGCGAGACAATTCATGTGTAAGTAATGTGTAAAAGTTTGATTTTATTGCTTAACAAATTTCAAGAATAACTGATGTTGGCTTGTGCAAGTATTGTCTAGCGATAGGATATTCAAAGCATCAACTAACTAACTAGCCACTATTTTCCTTGCTAGCTCGTTAAATTACACTATTTAATTGCCGAAGTTCTGTCAGTCCTTGTAAAAGAGGCGTGGCCTCGGTGCCTGTCAGTTTCAGTAAAAGAGGCGTGGCCTCTGTCCCTTTCAGTGTCAGTATTGTAGGTGTTGGCCTCTGTACCTGTCATAGTTTACGGTACATATATAAACAGTTCATTCAGAATCTGCAATCAGGAATTAATTCATTCTGATTGATGAAAATATCTTCATGTAAACAAGGCCAGTGTTAAATGTTGTTGTCTCTTAACGACGAACACCTGAAGCTGACCCAAATAATACCCTACTGCTTTCAGCTGATAATAACCCCATTTTTCTGACTTAGAGTACCATGCAAAAGTCTTGGGACCCTAAATGTTTTACATTCATTTTGTCTTAGATGTTTATTTAATGCCTTGTGCATTCGTGTATCATTAGAAAAGAGTAATTTTTTGATTTCCAAACAAATAAATGTTACGGAGAAATGTTTGTAGGTCATTAAAGAAAGTGAGATATTCAGCACTAGAGCACTTTGTAGATAAAAACAGAATCGAGGCTGTTCTGGGATTTTACCTGCAGAGACAGAAGCAAGTGAGAGCCAAAGTTCTACAGAAGAACCGTGACAAGTTCTCCAAGATTCTTGGAACAACCTACCAGCCGATTTCCTTATAAAACTGTGTCTAAGAGAATTGATGCAGATTTAAAGGCAAAGGCTGCTCAAACCAACACACTGATTTGTTTTTTTTTACTGTTTACTGCTCTTTACAGTATTTTTTTCAGATTCAGAATTTTATTAGTTTTTCATAACTGATGAAATATGGACAGCATTTGGTAATGGACTTTTGGACCTGGAAATGCCTGAAGGGTATATAAATCTGTGGTCCCGTCACAGGAGTTATAAATATATAAATATATAAATATAGGATCAATATGGGTATTAATGTTGGAGGAAGCAAAACTAACATGATTAAAAGTCAGAAAGTTTTAGACACCCCCACACACACACATACACAGCAATGGCAGAAAGATATGGAAATGATAATGGAATGCATTAGAGTTGAAAGAAAATGTGCATGTTCCACTCAGAGGGATACGGATATCACAGAAGCATATCTTATACATTTCCACCCGTGATTTTCCCTCACAGAATACGTAAGTGTTCTATCAGAGCGCGACATGAGACACACTGAATGTTTTATTATGTTCTGAACGGTGGCCTCAGCGTGATATGCATGATAATTATCCGATCCTATTGTCCGTCTGTTAAAGGGCAGAGTTCTGCAGAGACGTCCAGGCCGTATCACTGTATCTGGCGCACGTTCAATCGGCCACTTTTGTCTTTGGCAATAAGAGAGTTGCACTGTACAGAGGATTTAATTACGCCGTCCTGCTGATGGTGGGGGAAAAAACAGAAAAAACCCTTTTTCACTCACAACAGGAAAAATCAGGAAAAGTTTTAGCTCTAATTAGCACCATTGCACTTCTCTCAATGCCAAAATTAGGCCGGATAGAATGAAAATGTTGTGTATCTATCGTGCCAAAAAAAAAGGAATCCGCTCCTCTCGGCTCAGCTCTTCTCTGCGCTATTACACCGTTTCCATCCGGACGAAACCAAACAGATTGTCTCGCCTCGCTCCTTTATCCAAGTACGTTATTTTTGGGAAAACAGACGGATCCTGACAAACAGACAACTGCTCCTGGCCCGGCGTGTGGAACGGCACGGAACAACCTGGGGGCGTTTCAAGGATACAACACGTTTCACTTTGTGAAAGATGAACCACATGGTCAAAAGTGTGTGTGTGTGTGTGTGTGTGTGTTTGTGTTGAAAGACACTTTGTTCAACTCATATATAGATAGATAGATAGATAGATAGATAGATGATTCATAAATAGATAGATAGATAGATAGATAGTTAGCTAGATGGATAAATAGATGAAGGGATGATGAATGGATGGATGATGGATGGTTAATAGATAGATGATAGATAGATAGATGAAGGGATGATAAATGGATGGATGATGGATGGTTAATAGATAGATAGATAGATAGATGGTTCATAAGTAGATAGATAGATAGATAGATAAATAGATAGATAGATAGATAGATAAATAGATAGATAGACAGCGGATGTTGGAGTCAGTGCTGAATAGGAATCCACATGACAAACGCATCACTCCTGCTCTCCTACACTCATGGAAGAGAAATGACGAGGACAAGCTGCAAGATTAATCAACGTGCCACACTAAACTCTCCGGAGAATCACTGCAGGAGTAATTAAGAGCTTCACAAATTGGTTACCATGTTTTTTCTTTCTAAATGTGTTTAGAAAAGGTCAGTGTATTCGTCTTTTTGTTTAATTAAGAGCGGTGGCAACCCGATCTGTTTTGGGCCAGACAAAGAATAATGGTGATTGAATTCCATTTCATTTTTAAAGGATAATTTTTCTCTACTGATGATGCCGGAAAACATATCAGCTCAAAACAGGTTGCCAAGTCTTTGGCAGGAGTTTTTGTATTCCATCATTGTAAACCTTGGAAACAAACATTAGTATTTTGCATTGCGTTCTGAAAGAAAATATTTTGTGGCCGCTATAGGGTGTGTAACTCTAATTCTGAGATGATTTAATGTGCCTCTCGATACACGATTAATGATCCAATGTATGAAACATACATGTAAAGCAGCTACAGATTTAATATGTTACAGTAATGATGTTCTATTAAAACAGTTCCATTTTAATAGAACAGAGGGTTAGTTGTGAGAAATGTGAGGCCACGCCTCCTTCACGGGGACTGACAGGCACAGAGGCCACACTTCCTTAATGGGGACTGACATGTACAGAGACCACGCCTCCTTCACTGGGACCGACATGAAAATAGGCCACGCCTCCTCCACTGGAACTGACAGGTACAGAGGCCAACACCTTTAATACCGACACTGAAAGGGACAGAGGCCATGCCTCTTTTACTGAAACTGACAGATGCAAAGGCCAAGCCTCCTTTACTGGGTCTGACAGGCACAGCAGCCACACCCCTTTCACTGGGACTGACAAGCACAGAGGACACGCCTCCTTTATTGAGACGAACAGGCTTATAGGCCACACCTCTTTTACTGGGACTAACAGGTACAAGAATACTACTAACATTTACTAGTGTACTGTATGATAATAGAGAAATGCTAAGCTCTGCATTAATGTGCCTGAAAAAGACTGACAAAACGAAATAAACGGCTAAAAGAAAAACCAAATTATCTGCCAAGACGATGTGATAATGTCACTTGATAAGATTACTAAAAATCCGACAGTATCCAGAAACAGGTTAAATAAGCTTAGCGCCGAGACAAGCTCCTGATGAAAAATATTAGGTTTTCTGCCTACATTGATATTTCGGCATCCGTGCTGATGAAGCAGATGGTAAAGTCTCGCACCGATGAAGGATGACAGTAGGACACATTGCAGCTTCTTCTACGCAGTGGATGTGATCGCTGAGCTCAGTTAAAGACACGAAATTCACCACACTTTTTCCCTCTTTTAGTACAGAAGTGACATGTTGAAATGACATTATAATAAAAATAAAAAAAACACACAAGTCATAAGCAGTTATCTTGACTGTTTGGTTTAATAGTAGCTTTCCAAATTTAACAGTGCACTTTTAGTCTAATTAAAGGTTAAAAGCCCAAACACAATCTCACGAAAAAATTTTAACGGGTGAGGGTGATTGAAGTTGTCGTTAAGGTTGTGAGCACTAACAGCGTTACCCGTCCGCACCCCTGTCTCTAACCTTAACCAGTCATAACCCTGCATACAAGCTGGTTCGAGTGAAATCCGACAAATTCTGGGGAAAAATCGTGAAACCATAACCAATCTTGGAACCCTAATCCAAAAAAAGGCTACATCCTAAACCACACACACAACAGTACTAAATACTTTATCATTTATGTGGTATAGGATGCACAGAGTGATTAGAGCACACACTCACCAACACTTTGCTTTCATCCCTCTCGCTATCACATCTTTGCTTTATCCAAAGCACCAGTTTTACACCTCAGACACACACACACACACACAGTCACGGCTGTGTCCCAAACCTCATATTACCGTACTACATAGAAAGTAGTACGCCACTTGTGCTACTATGTTTAGCATGCGGCCTGAACTAGCTCGCTAAGCATTTAGCAGCCATGACGACTTGGCCCTGCCTGTGGCTGTGTCCTAAACCATTATGCTAAATAGAATGACGCCATAGGTCATAAATGGTGTTAGGCTATTTAATGTGGTGATCTGCAATACAGGCACTGAGAACACTGGAGCACACTCACTACACCCTAATTTATTTCAATGGCAAGGAAGAACTCTATAAAAACATTGGGAAGAAACTTTGAGAGGAAATCAGTCAATAAGGGGAACCCATCCTCAAGAGTAGAAACTACACTTGATATTTGCTACAGTGGTTTGGATTCAGCTGACTGAAGGGAAAAAAAAGATTTTCATCATCATTATTTTGAAATAATTTTTTTTATAAATAACGAGAAAAGTTAGAACCTCAGACGAGCACCAGCCTGTAAAAAAAAAAAAGAATTCCACAATTAACCCTGAAAAAACGAAGTTTCTACAAGTAATTTTTAGCCATGTTACACGCTTTGAAAAAAGGTTTTCACCTTGCACCCTAATTGTAGAACCCTTCTCCCTCTTTAAAAATATTCTACTTGGAACCTTTTCTCAGAGGAAAACCCTTTGTTGTAGTATATATATAACATATAATTCTTAGAACCCTCAAATGTCTCAAGGGTTCTATGTAGAACTTTTTCAATAGAGAAAAGGTTTCATGAAGAACCTTTTCCCTCTCAGAAAATGTGTTGCAGGGTTCTACATAAAACCCTCAAATGTCTAAGAACCCTACAACAGAGCATTTCTACTTGGAACACCCTCTGTTGTAAGATTCTACATAGAACCCTTAAGACATTTAAAGCTCTCAAGGGTTCTATGTAGAACCGTACAACATATGGTTTATACTTGGAACCTTTTTTGATAGGGGAAACCCTGTCAGAAAAAGATCTGCTTGGAAGTGGTTCTGAGAGGGAAGGATTCCAAGTAAAACCCTTCTAGAAAGTAGGAACTGTAAACCATCAAAAGATCCCTTGAGGAACCCTTTTTTTTTTTTTTAAAGAGTGTAGGTCTAATATGGCAGACTGACCCCTAATATGTGAAAGTGGTCAAAAGAGCAAAAAAGAAAGCACTTAATATGTATCTTCCCTTCTTATTTCCACAAAATTCCACGGTGGATTTACGTGATCAATCAGCATGGCTCTTATTTCATTTCAAATCCACTGCTACATTTATTCTCTTGTACTGAACACGTTTGTGACCTTTTATATGTGAGAACAGAGTATAAATGAGTGAGTGTGTGTTGAGGTGCAGAACGCAGTTGTTCAGGAGCGCGACGAGTTTACGAGGTGATTCATGTTTTAGCAAAATGTTCTTACAATGATTCTCGTGTCATTACATATTGAGAATTGTGCGACATGTATGTTGAGTTCTGCAGAACTGCTTTATTGCCCTGAGAGATTAATATAAAGGTCACACCACAGTGTGTGTGTGTGTGTGTGTGTGTGTGTGCATTGGGTCTCGCTCCGTAAGCAAACTGAGAAACACTGTCAAGCCACAGCAGGGGTTTCCTTTTTTTTTTCCACAAACGGATGTCGGTTGCTCGTTTTTCCATTACAGTGGGAAAGAACATTGAAACGCCTGGGAAACTTGGCGAAATGGACAAAAGAGGGACTGGAGAACCTTCTCGTTGCCTTGATAATGTCCCGAAACATTTGTGCAGGAAACCACCACATCACCACAAAACCGACTGGAACTCAACGAAGCTTCCTGGGAAGAAAATTCATAAAGAAATCTCAGGGGCTTATAATTCTAGCATTAAGCTCCAAATCCTTGGACATGTTCCAGCACCCTGGGGGCGGGGTCAGTCCCGGAGAGGCGACCCCATACGAGGCTGGGAGAGGCACGACGGTCAGGTGAGATTTTGAGGTTTGGAGACCTGGGTAAATGTTTGTCTATGCCGGGGCGGAAAAGGTCACACACTGCGCTGACCCCCAACTGATTTACGGTGACGACTTTCCTTCCGATCGAGCGCAAATAGGGAAAAAACACAGCATGGATGCGCATGAAATAAGGCCTCAGAGACTGTACCATTCGCAGGACTGTGTGTGTGTGTGTGTGTGTGTGTGTGAGGCTGAATGGTTCGACCCGAGAGGAAGATTTATAGCTCCCGCTGGCAGTAAATCTCACCCGAGACTCGCTGAAGCTCTCACTTGCCAGTAAATTTGCTGAGACCGTAGAGCAGGTCACGTGATTAACCCTCGTGTCCTGTTCGGGTCCGAGTGACCCATTTAAAATTCGTACTAAAAGTGGAACCATGTTTTTTTCCCCAACGGTTTATGTGCTGGGTTCGGGTTCTCTTAACAATCATGAGGAATCATATTTATTACTCCCATTCTGACCTGAGAGTAACACGGTGAAATAAAAAGCGTTATAAAATGACTGCTGTTTGTAAATCTGACAAAACAAAAGATGATGTTAGCGGCGATCCTTTCCCTCCACGTCTTATTCACACTGACATGAGGAATACGTCCATGCATGGGAAGGGGTTTTAGGGCTCCATTTCCATCAGTAATGTTCTAAATTACAGTTTAAATCCTATTGGTATAAAATCTAAAGACATGATCTGGTGTCAATGGGACTGAATATTGCTAAGTAGTGAATGTAAATGCTCCATTTATGGTCCTATCACTTTCTTATGGAATTTAAAGTCATTAAACCATCAAAGCACCCCCATTTCCTTGTGTCATTGACGCATGGGTCATGAATGTGTGACACCCTCGAGTCGCGTTGGATTACGGCTCCTGTTTGTGTGCCCGAATGCGTGTGGTTTTTGTGCTCCGGGGCCAAGGCTTGATCCGCTCGTCGGTTTCGCGCACAGCCGAGCCGGCTTAGCGAGAACAGCCGCTTCGCACAAACAAACACCGCTGCCGCCGTAGCGACACGTCCCCTGACTGACAATGGACTTTCGGATGAGTTCTCGCTTTCTCTCTGACAAACACAAACACAAACACAAACGCGTTCATAAATATGGAACTCGGGCGCAGATAACAACATAAAAGGTAACAAATGTTTTGATTTTCTGAGAAAATTGCTCTCCTCATTAGGATGCTGAATAAATATTTTGCCGGGAATATGTCATCAGCTTGCAAACCCCAATATCACACAAACGTTCAGAGGAATTTCAGCGCATGAGAGGGATTCATTTGGGTTTTCTACAAATGAAGTCATAATAAAACCTACGAGAACTTTTCATTTAAGTTTGCTCGTGCATATATTCTTACACATTCTGCAGATCTATTCCCTTTAAAGCAATAGATTGGTAAAAAAAAATTAATGTACACAGTTTCCCACTCACCCCAAATTTAATTGATCAACCAAGATATTCATGTTTAGTGTCTAAAGTTTGCTTCTTTTGCTTCTTGTTGCTAACAAGTAAATGAAGCTTATGATCTCCAGTTTAGCATTGTGCAAATGCAAAAATCATGTGTAATGTGTATATTAAATTTTTGCCCGCACCACCCCTTTAATTGGCGTAGCTTTACTCAAGAATGAAAAAGCAGCGTGAATTGCAACCAACGTAACCAAATTAAAAGTGAGAGATATACACTTTAGACATGAGTAGTCACATCAAAGGAACCAGGAAGTGGATGGACTTTAATGAACACATTTTCTCTTCCTATCGTTCATATAGTTTTCTTTTCTTATTCACCTGCCGGCCTCCAAGACTGGGTCCGTATCTTGAGAACTACCCAAGGTTGAGAAGCATTAATAAATCAGAATGCCGGACGCAAGCGTGAGGTGCAGTCCTATATAAAGCAGGGGGAGCGATATGATGATGGGTTCAAGGTGGCAGAGGGGGGAAGAAAGAGAAGATAGATTCATGCTCCGACGTGCACAGACTGACAAAGCAAGACCATAACCAGCTCTGTAGGTGCTCCAACCTAAAGCAGTCTCATAAATTTTCGATTAATGCCGGAGGAAAGCAGACCGGCTCCTGATTTTTTATAACCACCCAGCCCTCACTAGTGCAATTCACTTTCCTAAAAACCCAATACAATATGAGAATGTACTTCATTATCATTCGTGTTTCAGGATGATACTTAATTAGCGGTAATAAGCAACACGAGAGTTTTTATAGCAGGTTAAGTGTATGGCTGGGGTTTAACAAAAATAGTTCACACTGTCTAAATTTGGCGCATTAATCTTAAATTTTGCAGGCGCAATGTAAATACGGCTAATCTTGACTTAAAGGTTGACACTTTCTTACAATCCAAAATGTTGTATTTAGCGCGGCTGAAAAAAGGGGCATAACCCGGTTGAAGGAATTTAGCTAACGGTAGCTGACATGACACTGAAAAGTTTACTTGTACAATTTATAACGCTCTTGTATTTACAACAGCTCAGAGTTCATGAGTTGTGACACAACACTGATGTTTCTTAACATGGCGGAACGCGCGAAGGTTTGGTCAGCGGTCGATGCTAAGTGTAATTACAGTGTAATTTTAGTCTTTATTTTTCTTAGTAATTTTCCAACACATCTGAGGGAAATGTTGATGCTCCCGATTGTTGTGTCTCGTTTTTACCATCATTACAGAGTGTAAAAGACTTAACAGCTAGTTATGTGCTAGCTCGATAAATTGTTAGTCTTGGTCATTAACTAGCTTATATGCTTGGCATCCATGTTTCCCAGTTGCCTAGAAACAGTGTGACTTTAACCACCTGAACAGCGAGCTAGTGTTTGCCTTGCCAAAAACATTAATTCACCATAACCATAGTTAAAAGCTACTTGATTTTAAAAGATGCCATCATCTCGCTACTGGAAAATGTAGTTAGTTAAGCTAACTAGCTAGTAGCTTTGCTAATCACGCTATGTTCATAGGTGTGCAAAAGTCTTAGGCGAATGTAAAAAAATTCGAATAAAAAAAAATGCTTTTAAAAATAATGAAATTAATGTTCCTTAATATAATTTTTTTTTTAATTTGGTGTGTGCAGTCTTTGCCTTTTAAACTGCATCAATTCTCTTAGACACACTGTCGTGCAGTTTTAGAAGGAAATCGGCTGGTAGGTTGTTCCAAGAATCTTGGAGAACTTGCCACGGTT
>JAOUQW010000023.1:8576099-8588532 GCA_028565825.1 Olivaichthys viedmensis
TGCGCTGCTGCCACACGATTGGCTGATTAGATAATTGCATGAATGAGAAGGTGTACAGGTTCCTAATAAAGTGCTCGATGAGTGTATATTCCCCCCTTTACCTTTATAACTGCCTCCAACCTCTCTGAGCAGCTTTTGGATCCTCCCAGTTGTAATATTTGCCCCCAATTCTTCCTGACATATCTGCTCCAAAACCTCTGCCAGATGTCACACATTCTTCTACAGCCTTCTGCAAATCAGGCCTAAAAGCTGAGACTTTGACAGGAATATATTTTTCTGTTGATTTTGCCTTATGTTTTAGTTGCGGGATACACCCACATTTCATTTTTAAGGAGATATATTCTCCTTTTATCCATTCAAAAATCATGGGAGATGCAAACATTTGCACTCAACTGTATGGGACTGCAAACAGGATATTCTCAGGATTTGTCAGGGTTTTAAATAACAGATTCTTGAACATCTGTGGAAATAACCGTTCTTCACAGTGGTTCAAACCTTTGGACCCTACTGTAGGTCAAACGTGACCAAGTGGTGTACCCAAAAAGCATTTCAGATCCACTTTTGTGAAGCGTCCTGGGACACTGAAGCAGATGTCTGAGATTTACCAACCATAAAAAAATGTTATGCATAGCTGTCCCTCATCTCGCTGCGTGGGAAGTCAATATGGATGCAGCTCACACGCCTTTTTGCGCAAACGGAGATGGACGCACATGGAGGCTAAATTAAAAATGCCCCGGAGACTTTGGTGTTGATTGTTTCTGTGTTGTGGCATAGAGGGTGGAAATTCCATGGCTCCAGATAAGACATCAATCCTCCTCAGTGGGATGCGCAAATAAATCTGATTAGGGGCGGAATGATTTCCCCTTCAGGATTGTTTTATCTCTACCCTCCATGCCTCTGCAGCAGATAACTGTGAAAGCGCACACACACACACACACACCTCGGGGACAGCAACAGCAGCTCGAGTGATGTCATATTTGGCAAACAGGAATGTGTTAATCAAAGGCAGGCGCTTCACAAAGCTCGGGCGAGAAGAGACAGAAAGAGATTTGATTTGCTTTCCCCCCCCCAAAAAAAAAATCGGCAGAGTTTTTTTTTTTTTGCGTTCCTTAGGGTGGTCATCTCTTGATTTGATCGAATATCTAATTACAAATGCACATAATAAGCAAGAGCCTCTCTGCATTTTCATAAAAAGCGCTCCGTGGTGGGGACACGCGCGCACACACACAACACACACACACGCAACCCTAGATTTCGATGCATCCAAACAAACGTTGTGACAAAGCAGACCTTTAAAGTGGCGAGATAAAAGACTAATTTGTTGCAAGTTTACCTCAGGGAGTCTTATCTCTGAATTCCAATAAGATTTCAACACGAACAAGAACAAAAATACATTCCAGCATAAAAAAAAACAACAGACACCAAGATCAGATGTCAAAAAATAAAGTGTAAAAAATAAAGTGTAAAAAAGCAGAACAAAACGTCCTAAAGCGCCGAAAACATGAGTAATAGCACTGATATGTGGTGGCCCAGTCACGCACTCTTTCGCCATTTACCTCCACACGGGAGGGAATGAATCAGCTCAATAAAGCAATACAAACAGAAATTCATAAGTTGTGCTTATCTGAGCATAAAAAAGCAAAGCAAAAAAAAAAAAAACTAGAAGACTGAACTGAATATGCTCTGTAGGGAGATAATAAATGAACACGCATATCATAAATCAGGGAAGACGTTTTCAAAAACAAGGTACCTGCTTGAAAAAAAATAAAAAATCCACTCCCAAAGTCTTATTTATCATATTTGTGCTCGATTGTCTGCCAGCGGTACAATGACAGAAAAAGAAACTCTTGCTCTGCTACACGCTTTCTAAAGGTAGTGAATAGGTTTTGAAATGAAGCAGCCCATAGGGTCCTTCTGCAGAATAGCTAGATGATGTGCACTGACAACTTGGGTGAAGGAGTAAACGTTCTCCATCTTGGGAAGCATGTAGCAGTACAAAAGCATTTTCTCTATTATCCACTCTCCACGCAAACAGAGATGACATGAATGATGGTGGATGCTGAAAGGGGTGTGTGTGTGTGTAAAGATTCGCTCATTCGAATCAATATTTATGATACGGCTGCACCGGATCGTGAGTGAATTGATGCAGACGTCTCGATAAAGTCTGATATTACACACACAGCTCTCTGTTCTGGCCTCTGTGTCTGTCAGTGCCAGTAAAAGAGGTGTGGCCTCTGAACCTGTCAGTCTCAGAGAAGGAGGCGTGGCCTGTGTGCCTGTCAGTCCCAATGAAGTAGGCATGGCTTATGTGTCTTTCAGTCCCGATGGAGGAGGCGTGTCCTCTGTACCTGTCAGTCCCAGTGAAGAAGGCGTGGCTTATGTGTCTTTCAGTCCCAGTGGAGGAGGCGTGTCCTCTGTACCTGTCAGTCCCAGTGAAGAAGGCGTGGCCTCTGTATGTCAGTCGCAGTGAAGGAGGCGTCGCTGTCTGTCAGTCCCAGTGAAGAAGGCTTCTCTGTATGTCAGTCCCAGGGAAGGAGGCGTGGCCTCTGTGTCTGTCGTTCATTGACCACATAATAAATAGTTAGCTTTCTAACTGAAAGCCTTTGTGTGCGTTTCCATAGAAACAAACTTCCAAGTCCAAGGAGATGACCAGCTCCCAGTACAATTTCCAAGCCGTCATCTCATAATTACTGTAATTCTGACATGACATGAATCACACCCCTGGTGAATACAGAGCCACATTGATCCCTTACATTATTTCTAGGGAACCTTGACCTTCATCTGAGTTTAAAATGACATCTTTAGGATGCACTGATGACTCAAGACTGCCTTGCCAGCCATATTATAGTGATATAAAGTTCTAACATGAGGTTCTGTTGTTTAATGCAGCATTTGTGCCATAATATACATATATAACAGTTTGCTAGTTTGTGTTCAACATAATAAAATTCTATCTATCTCAAAAACCAGTGTTTCTATTTCTGGTCCAAAGACGTTTTTCAAATTCTTTGTTATTGCTTTACAGGGTTCCAAACACTCCAGGAAATGGATTAGACGGATTTCTTTCATTATCTAATGCTTGCTCTAGTGCCACGTTCGATATTGAGACTTCTTGGGCCACTTCCCCAGACCCAGGTTAAGGTTAAACCTAGACTAAAAGATTTTCAAGGGTCACTGTTGGTATTTCAAGCAATATAAAGACTAGGCTGAATTTGTGTCGAGGAAACTTTATTTGGTCATCCGATCATCCACCCATCTTATGTGGTTAACTAGGTAATGTCTGGTACTTGTGCGGTGATTAAGAGCAAAATTTAACTGAATTTTAAAAGGACTGCTTCACCTAAAAATGCTAGCACTGCTAAACATGATGATGGTTATTTTCCTTTGGCACATTTTCTAAACCTATTATAGCTTGTAGCGGCCAGTTAGCATAGCATATCAGTCACCACTTGCTTTCTTTAGTTGTTTGCCACAATGGCATTTCCCTAGTAATAATAATTTAATACGATTGCAAAATCTGCAGAGTACATAAGTAACCGTCTTTCGCTACTATATTTTTCATTTAAAAATAAATACATGTACTTTCACTCAATTACATTTCCAGGAAAAAAACAAACACTTTTTACATTTTGATTTACACCTTCCTCGTACTCGTTACAAATCTCAAATATTATGACTCAAATATTTGTTTTTCTTTTGGCGACTGCCAATGAAATCCATAGCATTTCTTTGCATTTGAACTTCATTTAATAACTGTATTTAAACCAACCAATCATCTTTATGCAAGGACATTCTATTAGCCTCACTTGCTTTCCATTCATTAAAGTCACTTTAATTAAAAATAACCCTGATTTCATTGGACATTTTTATGAATTGTATGAGGGTGACCTGGTTGGATTTTGTTAAATTTCATACGGATGAATTTGTAAGAAAAGGTGCAAACGCTAAACTCGCTTCAACCCTAACCTTAATTTAACTTTATATTCAAATTGAGTTGTGCGTATAGTTATGAATTTGCAAGTTCGAGACCGTGTACCAAAAAAAAAAACTGTCCTGGCTTCTAATTTCAGTACTTTATACTTTTAAATACTTGAGTAGATTTAATTGCAGACACCTTTTAGCTTTCACTGAAGTATAATTTTGACCAGCTACGTCCACTTTTAATTGAGATCTTGACACAATATCCGTACTTTCAAGTAAGTGAAAATGTTTCTGTACTTTTTCCACCCCTAAAACCTGTAATGCACACCTTTATACACACCATATATAATACCAGATGGAATTTTTCCACTACTCAAGAGCCAAACCTGGGTTATGGTTTATTCCACTGCAGGTATCACTATGCGCATGGAATTATTGGCATGTCCTAAATACATAAAAAATATATATTTATACCATGACTACACCTGCATTAGTGATCATGCTTGCTTTAATATGCACCCGATATAAACAAATGAATGGATGAACAAATATAAATATGTTTAGAAAAGATAAGCAGGTTTGCTAGTCCTCTCAGAAGAGAGACAAGGATTACACTGGCAAACCTTCTGAGGTTTCACTGGAGGGAGCCTGAAATCCAAAAAGACACACAGTTCCGGCAGCACAGCGAGGTGTAGCGAGGTGGATTATTTCCCTCTGCAGAAACCCCTCATCTAGTTGATTAGATCCGCTGCCAGCACTGAAAAAGCAGCAAAAAAAAGATGAGCAGAGACAATGGGCGAGAGACAGTGAGAAAACAAGAGAGAGCGAGAGATTGAGAGAGAAGAGGAATGGCAGCGAGAACGTATCGTTTATCACCAGCTCCAGCATGGCCTCTTGTGAAGTATGAAAACAGAGGAGTAATGAAAAGCCTATTGATTGCCGTCTCTTCCGTTTACACAAATCTCTTCGCTGTCCACATGGTTCAGGGGGCAAATTCTGCACATCACCTGGACAGAATCGAGCACTGTTGAGGGTCAAGGATGACTAGATGCAACGCTGGAACAGGCTTCAAAAGCCCATCATTCATTTGTGATTCAGCATCTGTCTCTGATTATTTCGTCAAAGTCAGTGGTAATATGTGAAATGGCAGATAACTGTTCAGCCAAGAGATGAGATAAACCAACTAATACTTTTCAGTTTCAATAGATTTCACATGTTATAGACAGCTTATAGTAAATCTTCATGTCATACTAAATAATAAAATCATTGATAATGCTTTAATGCATTAAGGTTTCCATAACTAACATTATAGACACCATCAGTTAACATTAAGCCATCTTTATGCCATAAATACTCCATTACTACTGGGTTGCACCAACAAGGATTAAGCTTTAACCTGGATGAAATCAAAGTTTACCTACTAATCCAGTTGCACCAAACTTTAACCACTGTTTAAAAATAATCAGGATTGCATTTAGGACATCATTTAATCCTGGTTTTAGTTATACAGTAAATTTAGAGTAACTTAGCTCCAATACTTAAAACTCTATATACTTTAAATCCTTTAAAACTTCAGGCATTCATTTTAATCTCGCAGCTGAGGTGGTTTAGATTTCCAAAATTGCAGCATATATTAGATGGATTGTGGAAAACAGAGAGGAAAGTTTTTTATATTTTATATTTATAAGAATAAAATTTTATTTTATGGTAATATTGTTATGAATCCAACATGGTGGATTAGCCTCAGGTCAAGGTTTTAACCAGGGGTTTAGATTTTAATCAGAAGTTAATGTTTTCATTGCTGATTTCTTAAGCCATGTTTGAAATAATTGGTGCAACAACTATGCAAAACATAGAAAAATGTATCCTTGATTAGCTCTAAACTTCAGCTTAGCTTCATCTAATGCTTGTTGGTGCACAACCCACCGCTTTAAGTAATGTTTAAAAGTAATTAACACTTGTATTAATTTATGTCTGTTTAAATGTTAACAGACATAAATGAATACAGTGGTGGCTTAGTGCTTAAGGCTTTGAGCTACTGATGGTTAAGTTCAAATTCCAGCACTTGAGCAAGGCCCTTAACCATCAACTGCTCGATGGTATCCTGTCTCATTTGTGAGTCGCTTGGGATAAAAGCGTCAACTAAATGAATAAATGTAAGTGTAAATGTTAATTATATCACAAGCACCTGCATGAAGTAATGTTTATTCCATCAAAGACTAAAAAAGTCCACATAAATTAGAATAAATTAAATTCCAATATGTTACTAATTGGTGATCATCAGCTAAACTCGGGCCAGTGGGTATAAATATTGGAACCTCATCAGCATCAGTTATGAATTTTGCAGATTAACCATCAAGAACCGATTAATTAAGGTAGTAGTTCATATTATGTTATTATATATGCTGAAAATAATGTTAGTTTAGGAAACCTTTAGCAGGCCATAAAACTAAAATTGGCAATGAGCATGAAACCAATGGGAGACAAAATCAATAAAACATATTACTGTCTTAATCTAATCATATATTTCTTCCCAGTACTAAACCACAGAATGTGCCAGCATCAAAGATATCGTATTGCCAAATCACAAATACTCCATTTCTAAACAGATATCTCTACTGAAATCACAACTGTTGTATACATGGAAACACATGACTATGCACCTATTACTGTATCGCTGCTACATGTTAATTGCTAATACAGTCTGTCTAAAAAGCATTTAAACTGTGGGGCGAAACCACAGGGGAACTGCTAGGGGGGAAATAAGCAGAATGTTTTTTGATAATACATTTATTTAAACTATTGAAATATATTCAAATAATGCATACACAATTTTTATGACTCATACAGTATATGCCTTTGAATATACAGCATAGGCCTGTGCATTGTTATTTCCATTTAGTAGAGAACCATGGGTAAGTTCTGTGGGAACCACATACAGTTTATAGGCTACTTGGCTATAAACAGAAGAGCCTGTGCCCAAAAGTTTTAGTACCAGGTGTTGGAAAGCGAAAATCTGATTCAACTGAAAAAGCAACAGTAAAAATGAGCAAGACGAAAGAAATATGACAACACTAACGACATTTGGGGTGGAAATGCATTTAGGGGGCCACATGGAAATGTATCTGATGTATGAGGGGGCTCTGCCAAAATAAGTTTAAAATAAATTAGCTCTTTTTCTTGAGCATGCTCAGTCTTTAAGTTGAACTTTAGTAAGGAGACATTTTAGATACGAGTGCTGAACGTCTACTCTCGCCAAACTGAATCCATAGATTGACCCCAAGCCTGAGACTAACCCCAAACTGGATAGCTCGAAGCCTGAACACTCTCCAGAGTTCGGAGATGAGTAGATTCCTGACAGACAGACCTGACTGCGAGGCTGGGCTTGATTTCAGCCAAATAAATCGAGGGGGCAGGACAGAGTGAGCGGAAAAGAGATAGGACACAAAAGAGAGACAGGCCATTAGACAACGTACACATCGAGACAGAGGCAAGACAGACGCGCACTTCCGACAACCATCTCACCCAGCAGTGGCCCCGCTACATTTTTAAATTAAAGATGCCGAGATACCAACGAAGGAGATGGCTTCGGGAACCTAGGAGTTAGGAGCGGGGGTGGTTAATCGGGCGATCTGCTTCACCTCTAGGGGTCAAGAGTGCTTGCAATCCTGTCCCTGTTATTACTACGCTGTCCCATTTTAATCAGCGCGTGTTTCGGTGAAGAGACTCTCTCTTTTAGTGCAGTGAAGTAAACACTCATTACTTTTAGATCCTCCAATTCAGTTTTTATCAGCCCGAGAGATTGTGGATTTGTAAACACAGATATGGAGAATCGGCAGATGGTTAAAGCACAAAGCGGAGAAAAGAAGTAAAGGCCCTTCCTTATTTAATAATTTATATTGGGGAAATGTTTAGTCTATATATGTTGGCTTCTGTTTGCAGGATTTATGGTGGCTAATAAATTCGCTCAGTACTTGAGGCTAGCATTCACTTCATTGCTTTTTCTGGTCACCTGATTAAAAAAACTGCCAGACTCAGACATCCTGCCACACATCTCGTCTGTTCTTGAGAACAGAATCATCGCTGGGTGCTTGACAAACATCTCAAACGTCTGTTTCTTTGGGAGAACAAAGAACATCATGCAGAATAGCTGACCAGACTCTCGGCTGGTGTTATTCCCACGCAGTATGTTCACAGAAATGACAAATGACAGTGCGATAGAAAAAATGGGAACAAAAACATTTGCCAATCGAGAGGACATATGCAGGCAGATGGACTGAGCTCCCGAAAGACACCACATTTCAAAACCCTGTTGAAGACAAAACCCATCGGTTAAAGCCAGTCAGGCAGCAAATACAGGATGCAGGGTTTCTGCGATCCTGCAAGGAACTGGGCAAGAGATCCAGGCTGAAATAACAAGATAAGCGCGCAATAACAAGGCGCCTGAGCTACGGGAAGTACTATAGGGGATATTAAACACAAAAGCAGCGGGGAATGGATCAGCTCTCTCAGGGATGGACCTCACTATCAGGCAATAATGGCTTTGGTGAGTGACTCTCTGCATGCAGCTAAAGGTTACCTAATTTGGAAAGACAGCAAAGCTGATTATCGATGACAGGTATGGTATCGTTGGAGGAACCAAAGTCAGTGCTTGCTTGCTGCAATATAAGGTGCAAGTGGTTAAGAGAAAGACCACACTCAGACCAAAGGGAAGACTAATTCCTCCATTGTGTAAACACTGCATAGACAACTCACATAAAATGTGTAGGCATTGTAACAAGCAAGAACAATTTCACTGGATTTCATGCAAGACAAGCTACAACGACAACCCCATCGGCAGGCGCTTTTATCCAAAGTAAAGCGACTTTGAATCGAGCTGAGTAGTTGAGGGTCTTGCTCGCTGGCCCAACAGTGGGCAGCTCGGCAGTGCTGGGATCTGAACTCATAACCTTCCGATAAGTAGCCCAGAGTTGTAACTGCTGAGCCACCACTGCTATCTTTGCATACGAATTGGTGGATGTGAATTTTTCTAACAAATTTGCAATCATGAGAAAACAAAGGCAAGCTGACAACAACTGCTGGTTTCCTTGAACTGAACAATTCCCACCATGGTGCCATTATTATATTCTGACAGGCTCCCAATGTGTGTTCATTTGGCGACAGCTTTCGTCCAAAGCCACTCACAAATGAGCCAGAATTCAATCCAAGCACTGAGATGAGCAGTTGAGGGTTAAGGTTCTTGCTTAAGAGCCCATCAAAACAACATTGGCTCTCTGGGGGTGCTGGAATCAGAGCTAACAACCTTCCAGTCACCAGGACCAGGCTTGGCTTGGCCATCGGGAGAGACTTTTTCCAGTGGGATACTGTCATTTGAGGGTGCGCTGTATTCAAAATGAATTAAAAACAAGCAATTAAACAGGAAAAAAATGTTTATTTTGAAGTTAGTAAATATATACAGACTATATACTATAGGTCTACATTAGGGGTGAGCGATATGGCAAAAATATCCTGTCACAATACAGAATATGTACAGTATCATGATATTTAAGTTTGTTAACTAAGTGCCAGCAAAACAGTAGTGCCGCATTTACAACATCTGTGAAAAACTATGGGTTGAATAATATTTTTATTGAATGTCTACAAAAATAAATTATTTACTCAAGAGGAGAGAAAATGAAACATTCAGTACAAATATATATTTTAACGTCCAGTTAGTGAGTAACAACGGAGTCGGTTGATGCTATAAATGTAGTGACGATCCCCACTATATCTCAGAAGAGTATATTGTGATGTATCACGATACTGCTTTTATATCATCATATCGCCCAGCCCTAGTCTACATTTAGTTTTAAAGATACAAACACAGCCCAAAGTTTCTTTTCTGCATGGTTTTACAGGCCCATGACGTGTCCTCAGTTCTATGTTAACAACCTGACTCTTGACTGCACCAAGAGAAAGAATCGAAAAAAACAAGAAAAAAGGTGGTGTGAAAAAAAACAACCCCAAATGGATTAAAAGAATAAAAAATGTACGAGTAGCTGCAGCCTTTGAATAAATGTGCAAAAATAACTGACACATTCACTCCTTTTACCTTTTCTATTTTTCTGCTTCAAAGGTCAACTAATGCTGTTAACGACAGCGTAAAGGTAAGAGAGAAGTCTTTATTTTGCATGCATGCCATGGCATTAGGTGTGCATGGTATTTTGGATTTTTGTCATGGCCACTGTGGCATTAATGTTAGTTACACGTAGTATTTGGTTGTCAGACAGGTCATGGCATTAGCTGTGCTTGATATTTGGTTCTTTGAGCTTGCTATTAGAGTGGATTGTGCTATTGGATGCCTCCAGGAGTGTAATGGTCCCGAGGGCCACCAGAACCCTTAAATTAACGGTACAATTTAGTGTCCCAATCCAGCGCTGATTAGGGGTAAATTATGAACTAAGAGCTGGGAATTTAACAAATGTGCATTGCTCTACGATGGATGCCAGTAGGCGTTCCTATCTCGAGATTACTGCCGGTTGCCATGGTTTCTCTGGTAGCACCTGGCTAGTGCAATATGGCTGCACTAACTACATAGCTAGCTACCAAACGTACACGAAACCACACACATTTGACCACAAATCAGCCGTATTCCTGCTAAAAATGAGGCGTCTTGCCCATTTTGACCACAGATATTATCTAATTACATAATATCTGAGAGAAACCAGAATACCACGGATAATGTTTCACAGTGGGGGGAAACAGGAAGCATACCACCATCCCTCACTCCCACTGGTAGTCACCACATCGCTTCTCTTCTTATTTGCTTCAAGTTAAACTCCGCTCAACTTTTTTGCGACACTTGCCAGGATCTCTTCGCTTCACCAGTGGTCGCTCCTTCTCCTGAATTAAAAATGAATGTTTAATGGCAGCTTTGTCGCGATGCGTAGGTAGCAGAATGGACGCGGTGTTTAAGAGCAAAACCGAAGACTACATACAAGTATATCGTCAACGTACACTTCTCCAGCAGCAATGTGCCAGAACCTAATATGGCCACTGGAGAAAGTCCTGATTAGTGTTAGCACCGAAGAAAATGGGAGATGCTATTGGTTTGGTTACGTAGATACAGAATAATTCTTAAACCCCACTGTTTAAAGCTGACACGAATTGAATTGATTGCAAATTTGTAGGAGTTCCCACAAGCGACCGCAAAGACCGCAAATGGTTAAAAAGTTAGGTGAAGGGCAGGATTAGTGACTGTAACTTTTCGCTAGGTATCAAATCCAACAAAATCACGCTTGTATGAATTTTGCATGAGATCAGGTGTACAGCAGCTTTCAGCATGAGCAGAAAACACCTACTGCCTTCCGAGGCTGGATAACGCGAATTGTAATCCTACAGGCAGTCAGAGAGGAGGCTGAAAATCCCTTCCGGATATTCGGACTTATCTCCAACCTGCCTTTTTTACCATAGGACTCGGTGCAGTGTGTTTTCCTCAGTAGCATGAAATGGAGCAAACAAACAGCGATGGACTTATCAGCACTTCACATTGCTTTCCCCCTCTCTCTCATCATTTTACAACGAAATGGCGTGATTGCTTTTGCACTCAGCAAAATGATGGATTCAGAGGGACATTAATTGGACCATCTGCAATCAGTATGTCAGGACACACAACAGAAGTCTTAAACATGCAGAAAAGCTGACAACATGCTGTTAAGCTGGTCCGTAAGTTGGACATTTTTGCATTACTTGTCACACAACCGTTTTTTTGTGTCTATTTTATGGTCTACCATTTTGCCGTTTATTACACATGCTCCTTTTTAATGGCATACACATGAGTGCCGTGTTAGTCGGTGATGAGAATAGAAGGCTTATGACGATAGCCAGCAAAGGCACAAATGGGCAACAAATTAGCAAAACATTACTAATATGGCTTTCATCTGTCTAGGTCTTTTATTAGTCAACTATGGATTTTTTTTTTTTGCGTTATTGCCTTGGACATGATTGCCTTGGACTTACTCTTCCTGCCCAGAGTAATACTCTGTATACGGCAGAGTTAGGCTGTAGTATATTAAGACCAGACTGAGATTTTCAGACTGAACTCGCAGATCGTCGCCGGTCCCACACACACACATACTATCTATAACAGCCTATTACTACTATTTATCACCTACTAGTTATCAACAAAGTACATCAGGGCTAATCTGCGAGTACATACTGTATGAGTATGTGTACTGTTCAGCTATGAGTTGAATTTAAGATGGAGTAGCAGAGCTTAAACTGAACTGAATGAAGTGGAATGGAAGAACTGGCCTCCAAGTATAAACAAATTTGTCCTTAGAATAATTTTAGTCTTTTTGCTGTACCTTTAATGTTGCCCTTGTTTAGCACCAAAATAACACTCTTTATTCCAAACGCATGGTATACATATTTTTTGACTGATCAATTTGTTAAATTCCATAAACTGTGTCGCTCCTAACATGTTTAATTTCTTTAACAAAATACCAAAAACAAAATTGGAAAATGAATGTCT
>JAOUQW010000023.1:8594137-8607082 GCA_028565825.1 Olivaichthys viedmensis
TGGTTTATATTAGATATATTAGATCGACTGCATTGTATAAGAGTTTAGTGAATAGAATAATGACTGTTCATAAAATATAACAGGTCATTCCAAACTTTTGAATGCTAGTGTATGTATATTGCTTTGTGATTGTTTTGTGGCCCTTATGTAAAGTGCGTTTCATTTTGTAAGATTTTATGAAAACTTGTATGGTATATATGTATGTTTTCTGTGACCCTAAATTAGAGGGAGTTTATACGAATTTGAATAAAAAGACCTTTAGAAGTGCTCAACTTTGTTCAATTTACCAGCTACATTACCACGAATATGTGAATGACATACAGTACCAGAAGTCATGACGTTCTAATAAAAGTCAGCCCATAACACATAAAAAGTTTTATAACAAATCCTAATGTCAAAAAAATCTGTCACAACTCAAGTGTTATGTCAAAATTAAATCCAAATTGACTAAAGTAGCTGACGCCTGTTGGAATAAGCTTTTATTAGTGTCCATGCAGGTTTATGTTAGGTGTTATGAAGGGATTATGTAGGTATCATGTAACCTTATGAATACTGCCCTTAAGTAAAGTGTAACCAACACTAAAAGCTACTCCTTGCATGTGCATAAATTTGGATTCCATGTAACGTGCATATACTGTAAACTGAGATTTTAAACAGATGGACAAATTTAGGGTCTATGTAAACAGTTTGTTTGGAATCTGCAATCAGAAAGAATTCATTCATATCGATGAAAATCTTTGCATATAAACATAGCCAATGAGAGAAAGCTTAGATTATGTTTCTGTGATAGTGACCGGAAGGTTGTGAGTTCAAATCTCAGGACTGCCAAAGAGTCTCTGTTGGAGTCTTAAGCAAGACCCTTAACTTTCAATTGCTCAGCTAAAAGAAATAGTAGTGGCTGGTGACTAAGCTCTCATGGTTTTTATCTGTTGTGTGATGTTTTTTGGCTGGTAACTCGCCCTCTCCAACACATCCTTATCCGTCTTTCCTTCCATGTCAATCTGAGCCTGGGAATTTTCCACATGATTGAAAAGGGAAACTTCAGTGGTGCTTGCCCAACCTTAGCCATAAAATAACGTCATAGCAGATTCATCGACACACATTGAAACATGTATTCAAAAGTGACTAAAGTGAGGAAAGTCCAATAGGATAATGCTCCAGCTAAACTGAAAATAGAACAGGAAATACACTCATCATATTCAATATCATCTGGGTTAGTTATTACTTTTGTTCAATGTCACAGACTAGCAAGCAAAAAAAAAAAAAAAGCTTTAAAAAAAAAGATTTATATTTCTCCAACAAGGTCACTGAGTTGCTATGTTATTAGTATTTAACTACGTTGTACCTACAATCATTGGCCATTTTATTAGGTAAACCTACCATACAGATCATTTTGTATGTATGCAATTACTGACTGTAGCCCATCTGCTATGCAGAGTTTGTCAGCCAGACACAATATAAAACACGAGTGAAAAAGTTAATTGTGCTAAAATTCCTAGTGTATGCTAGACATTAGTGTGGACAGAACTGAACCATGGAGTAGCAGCAGCAAGCTAGATGGATTTAATAGCCCCCTTTTCCACTGTGGGCCAAATCTTGAACTTGGTCCAGGGTTCCTGGTCACTTTCCACTGGGCGGGGCGTGGCTTAAACAGGGTTTAATCAGGAACACAAGCCTCAGATCGAGCGCCAAAACTCTACGCCCTGGCGCATACATCTCAACAAGTGGTTACTATGGCTTATAAAAAAAATTTTTACTCCTACCCATTTAGCAATATGTTTAATGATTTGCTCACTACCTGTTAGCATCAAAAATGGAAAATAATACATCAGACAATTTTGGAGTGTGACAGAAACACAAATTAACAGATTAGAAAAAAACTGAATAAACAAGCAACGATATAAAACAGTAAACAGAGTTCCTTGGCTTAAGTTTCTGGGCTTAAGTTCCTAGGTAAAAATTCCTCAGTGGAAAGATGGCTATTTCAGTGTGAACATGAATCTTTTTAATATCAAACGCCAAATTTTGCAATCTTTTTTCACACATTTATTATTTATTTCTGTCTTTCTACTGTGCAAAGGTGCAGACAAAGACTTTTCCCTAAAAACCTCACACCCTCGTCTAAATGTATATGTCTATGTGTTCATTTTGGTCGCAATTCTACCCACCATCCAGAGCAGTCCCACTCTCCAGTCTGCAGGCTGAGCTAAATATTGCACTTAAGTAAAGTTTATGGAAATCCAGAAAAATTTACTATTTGTATTTAGTTGCATAGTTACATACGGCCGGATTTTACAGCTACAGCCTGGCTCATCTTCGGGTTATTCCCTTCTTCATTTGATGTTTCGATGCTTATTATGCCATTTCCCTAACATATAGCTTCTGTTCCCTCCTTGGATCACTGTGTGTCTTCCTTAAATGTTTTTCCACCTCTTGCTTTGGGCACTGCAGTCTCCCACTTCTTTTGTTGCCTAGAAGTCTGGTGGCAAATCTGTAAGGGTTCGCTGTAAAGTCTGCCTTTTTCCTGGCTCTCTCCCTCCTGTTCTTATAATGGTTCTCCACTCACTGAAGGCTGCACAGTTGCTTTCTTAGTGGACCTCTTAGCTTTGTGAGGCCCTGCCTTTCCTCTTCACCTGCCTTACAAAATTGGTAAGTCGACTAGGGTTTTGTCTTATGGCTTTGATCCTCTGCTCTCCTCGGCATGGTTGCTTGGTTCCAGTGACAGTTTTCTTACTCTGCACACCAAACTGCAGATGTACAAATAATTAATTGTGCAATTGGGAAACCATAAATCAGCCTGTAACTGTGGTAACTATAAAATGTCAGTATTACATTGCAACATAAGAAAAAAACAAAAACATAAACTTAAGACTCATGTTCAGCCGAATGTGTAATGATAGTTTTTTAGGATGCTGTACAGTGAAGGGGATTTTTGATTCTGAATATTGTACTTTCATTGGGACACATTGAATGTGATCAGGACTCTACAAAAAACAGCATCATAGATATGATGCAGGTCAGATTGAAAACATAATTTAGATTTACAGCACCATCCTTAGGTCATAAATCATATTGTGTGCAAAAATCAGTGACCTCCCCCACACCATGTCTTTTTTATGTAACATGTCAGCACAGTTTCATGATGAATAATAACATCTCCCACAATTATTGATCTTTAAAAACAGCTCAGAGCTCATATTCAATGGGTATTTTCTCAGGCCTTATCTAAGATCATGCATATTCAGGCAATTATAATGGTAATTATGGTCATGATAAATTGATCCTAGATCTGATCTTCTGCTTTGAGATGCCTTGGGAAATGTAATCCCTTTGCTACATGATCCAACAGAGCTTTGGGCGTGTATTAAAAGTCATGCCCCTTTTTCTATTTGTGGCACTTTGAGGTCTATTTTATGGGAGACCTTTGGGCTTTTTGCTCAAATGTTAACATGAGTACCAAATACATATTAATTGCATGTCTTTCACGTCTGGGTTTCACTTAGAGTAGCGCCACGGAAGATATTTGCTCACGTTTTCCGTATATTTGGGATAAGAATCAGTCCAAACAAGCCAAGAAAAAAATACCTGATATACAATGTGTCATTTGGTTATTGAGCTACTTCACACGTTTATCAAATTCCCCAAATAGTAGCTCCAACAAGTTGCTTCTTCTGGGTAATATAATAGCGCAAGTAAGCGTGGAAAAGTGTGGAAAATTCACAGAACGTACATATATACATTTGACAGTCCCATTTTTTTTCAAAGCAGAGTACAATTCAACCATATAGCTGAGCAGTTGGCGGTTAAAGGATTCTGACAGTCCTGGGATTTCAACTCACAGCCTCCCAGTCACCAGCACAGAATGAAATAAACAGAGTTCGAACAATATTTTAAAAAATTAAGTAACTAGTGTGCAAAGAGAATATTGAAATGTTTAAATTTCATCATAATTTCTCAAACAGCTAAATTGTTTTATCATGTTATTGTTTAAATAATGTATTTTTGAGTATTACTTGAATACAATTTTGTATCAGTTTTTGATCACTGATGAAGTAAAACAGTTCCTGATAGTAAACTCCACAGCGGGTATATGAAATAGGAACCGTGCTTAATGGAAATGATTACATATTAATGAAATGATAATGCTGAGGGAACGCAATTTTCAATGATAATTACAATGACAATCATGTGTCAATGTCAGAGACCTTTTTCTCAGAGATTTGCATCTTTTAATCAGGGGTGAAGGCCATTAATAACTCATTTCCAGACTCTGGTTAGGCCTACATTTAAACTAAAGAGGATTTCCAAAGGTGACTCACCACTTACACTGAAGTTTAGTCCAAAACTAGGCTGGTCCATGTCTGGGAAAACTGGCCTTTGTTGTCACAATGTCTGGGTATCTCGATTATTAAATAAATCAATGATTAAAAAAAACTTTGTGACCAGTACTATAACAAATTGTTTATTTCACTGTGTAATTTTTGCTGTTAGGCAGTCATTCAGTCATTAAGTTATGCAACCATCCCAGTGGCCACTCAAGTGTTTTTCTTCTCTCTCTTTTGAACTTAGTGGTGCTCTTGTTCTGTGCTCCGATGCACATTTGTTTAAATGTCACTGATTTTCATAATGAGGTGTAACCCACATTTATGGCATTAAGGTAGCGAAGAGGGAGATGATTAACCTCCCCAATATATACTACGACTTTCAAACTTCCTGTGAGATCACTGCTTAAAGTTACACTAGGTCCTATTTTCATGAATCACTTGTGAATAATAATTTTGAATAAGAAGTAATCTAGCCTCCCTGAAAGCCATTTTTAAGGCTGCGTTACATTGTGAGGTTGGTTGTCACAATCATTATACTGTACCTTATGCCAAACTTACAAGGAATGAGTACTGCAATAAAAAATTAAAAATAGAACACAGGGCTCCCGAGTGGCACAACTGAAAAGCATTGGCACTATCGACGGGAAATCACAGTCCAAGAGAGCATAATTGGTCCTGCTCTTTGGGTGGGAAGGATGGCATCAGAGCGACACGAGCCAATCGTGCGTGTCTGTGAGCTCATGTATACGGAAGAGGGCATTTAACCACCGCAACACGTATTAATCTCTTGACATTCTCTTGTGAATGTAGAGTAGCACCGCAGGAAACCTTTGCCCAGACATTTCAGACAATTGGGACAAATTCAGTCAGAACTAGCCAAGTCAATAAATACCTGATATAAATTCTCATGCAATTAGGCCACTTCATCACATGTCCCCTAAGGGCACTTAAAACTTCAACTTCCCCAAAGAAGCTGCTATAAAGTCTGCTTATGTGAGTGACAGACAAAATCGAGCTGCTCCTCTTGGGTTAATGTAATGGTGTGAGGTGACTGACCTGGGGCTGTTTGTTTTCTGGAGCATGAATGAATGGGAAACTGGAAGGGACTGAAGACAAACAGCATTTAAACCAGCCAAATTCACTCCTCCACAAGAAATAACTGCAGTAACCTGACAAAGAGGCCGCTCTGAGTTCTCTACTTTCTCATTAGTTATGAGAAACCTAATTACACAAAAATTGGTTTTTGGTTAGTGCAACATATTAAATGAGTATTTTCCACTTTCCAACCGAATGATTTAAAACATACAGGATGGAATTTGCCGCAAGGTTAAATTTATTCAGTAATAATTTAAGACAAAATGTGCTGCAATTATTAAATCAGAAATTGATTCAATACATAATTTCCAGTGTAGCTCCAGAAACGTAATAAATCTACTTTCACACTGAGAGGATCATTATTCACTTGTTTGCTTTCTGAGTCAGCTGAACAGGCTGTCGTCATCCTCCCTTACACCGTCTCCTCATCATCAGCAGGCTTTCTGACCGCTGTCTAAGCACACAGCAGACCCTAATGAGCTTCTGTTTTGAGCACTGAGTCATTCCCATTGACCTTCAAAGGATGTGGTGTGGTAAATCAGAATTGATTTTATAAGCCAAGTAAGATATCACTCACCAGGAAGTTGACTTGGCAGTTGCTCACACAGACACAATCATCATAACAGGCAAGAATTAGAAAGAGTAGGATACGAGAAAATGTTAAATAAATAAACAGTGCAAGTACTGAAGATTAGAATGTCTACAGATTTTTGCAATATGTACAACTGCAAGAAAAGGTTTGTGAACACCCTGGAATAACCTGGATTTCATAAAATGTGGTCTTATTCCAAGTCATAATAACAGACACATTCTGCCTAAACTACTACCACACATACTGTACAACTGTACATTTCCTGTCTTTATTGAACACATTGATTAATCATTCACAGTCCAGGTTGGAAAAAGTATGTGAACTCTTGTATTTAATAACTAGTAGAACCTCCTTTAGCAGCAATAGCCTCCAGCACATGCTCCCTGTACCTGCAGATCAGACTTGCACAATGGTGAGGATCCTCCATTTTCAAGGCAATTTTAGACCATTCCTCCCTACAAAACTGTTTTAGTTCATCAATGTTTCTGGGATGTCTTGCATGACCAACCTTCTTCAGGTCATGCCAAAGCATCTCTATTGGGTTAAGGTCTGAACTCTGGATTCCAAAACACAAATTTTCTTCTTTTTAAACCATTCTGATTTACTCGTGTGTTTTGGGTCATTGTTTTGTTGCATCATCCAACTTCTGTTAAGCTTCAGGTGACAAACTGCTACCCTGACATTCTCCTGTAAAATTTACTCTCTCAAATATTGCAGCAGTCCAGGCCCTGAGGCAGAAAAGCAGCCACAAACTATGATGTTCCCTTAACCATGCTTCAAAGATGGAATGAGGTTTTGGTGTTGGTGTGTCAAGCCTTTTTTCCTCTAAACATTGCATTGTGCATTTCTGCCAAACAATTCAACTTTTGTCTCATCTGTCACCAGAATCGTTGTGGAACATCCAGGTGGTCGTTTGCAAACTTGAGACATGCAGCAATGTTTTTTGGAAAGCAGTGGTTTCCTCCGTGGTGTCCCTCCATTACCAACATCAAAGGTGCTTTTAACAGTAAACATTGTCACAAAGCATAAATCCGGATTTACATCTAGATCCCTAATGAGCAAGCCAGAGGCCACTGTGGCAAGGAAAAATGAGGAAGAAACCATCAGAGGAACCCGACTCAAAAGAGAACTCATCCTCGTCTGGGTGACACAGGATTGTGGGATTTTGATCATTACATATACAGTTTAACAGAGATGAGGCAAACAGTACTAAATGTTCTAAAAAGATACAAAATGTTCGGTCTGAGCATATTGGGAATATGACTCCTGGGATGAGCATAGTACAGTCTTGACAATCGCAGCAGCAGTTCTTAAAAAGTGCTAGTGTCTACAGTACCCAGGTAAGATTCCTAAGTGCAGATAGCTCCAAGACGAAGCACGAGCATAAAAGCACATGAGCGTAAAACAGCTCATGTCCTTTCCACCACCATTCAAGTTGTCCGTAAAGCTGTTTTCTCCTTCAGTGTTCACTTTACCCCTGCTCCCTTGATTTCAACCTGATCCAATATGGGAAAATGACCCTATGCTTACCCAGAGACTCAACTTGGAGCTCCAAGATCCTATTATAAAGGCGATTATGATATTACTTGATCATGGCCTAACTTTACATGCCTTGGGTGTGGTCTCTTGTAGTGCTTACCTCCTGAGAGCCCTGTGGTCCCATCTTCGCCCCAGTTTCATGCTCTGCCCCAGAGTTATCCCCAGCATCATACTCTCCCCTGAGAATTTCCTTGTGTCATGCTTGTGTCATGAGCCTTCCCTTAACTCAGCTTCAGGTCCCGAGCCTTTGTCTGGTTCAGTCTCAGGCTCTGCTTTGTCCCATTACGGTCTCAGGACCAGCTCTTTCCCCCGTCTCAGACACAAGTTCTGTTCACACACTTGACTTGTTCCTTTCTCTTTGTCAGTCTGAGGCCCTGACCTAATCCCTCTCTCAACACCTGATCCTTCTGCTGAAATGTTGGCTTAAGGATGAAAGTCTGACCAGCAGTAATGCAATTTTGAGCGGAGAATAGAACAGCTCACCAACGTTTTAGTGTCCGATTCAGTGGACCAGTTCCTTCCCCAGTGTAGGTCACTGGGCCAGCTACTTCCCCCATGTCCGTAACTGGACCAGTTCCTTTCCCTGGTGTCAATCATGTTCCTTCCTTGTGTCAGCTTCTGCTTCTTCCTTAATGTCAGTCACAGCCTCTGCTCCTTCCCCCAGTGCGTCACAACTTCAGTTCTTTCCCTGTGTCGGTGTCTGATCTTGCCTCATTTTTTGATCCTGCCCCAGTCACTGTGTCAGTCTCTGATCATGAACAAAGAAACACAGAATACAGAAAAGAGATCAGGATCTGGGATTTTGGCAGAAAAGAGATCAGGATCAACTAGGATTTCGGCAGTCAGTGCAAGCCAGCAGCAAAGTTCAGAAAGGTGACATTACACACTTTGCATACCATGATATAAGGCAGTGTTAAAATGTTTGGACGTGCAACAGGATATTATTTTTTGGGGAAAAAAATATGACCAATGTTTTTGAGATTTTGAGATAACACACAAAACTGGGCCATTGGAATTCGTCTTGCAGCTCTCCAAGAGCCAAATTCCCAAATGCCCTATTGCCCTCAGACAAAGAAGTTGCTTGAAATGCCTGAATAATATTTTCCTTTCAAGTCTTTGCACTGTTAAATGAGAGCACAGAAAGAAAGAGAAAGGGATTTACTTTTGTCCCCTTTCACGGTGATAGAATGGGGTCCTGTGGAATGCTGACCTTAAATGCCATCTATCATTCAATGAGTTCTTGAAGAGAAACTCCAGAGTCCTCCAGAGAAATCTGTTTACAATAGCAAAGCAGAAGAATGGCTAACATTGTTGAAGTTCTGGTTTTGAATTAAGGGAAGCATAACGTGTAAGAAACTATACTCAGATATATAAGAAATTTAGCCTGCAGACAAAGAAAAGCCTGCAAGCTAAATCTAATGAGAAGCCTTATACATTTTTCCATAGCTGACCAAAACAGGGGCTATGTAATTAGCTGAGAATGATAAAGTTGCCTTCCTGAAAACGTTATAAAACATAACGTGATCTTGAATGCTATCTATACTGATACAATTTCAAGAAGACTCATCACAATAGCGAAGCAGATTGGCTTAAGGCCTTGCTATTACACTATTGTAGCTGTAATTTGGGACAGCATGGTCCCCCAAGCTTGAGTAAGTTCAAGCTTGAGGATTGAACTTAAAACTTAGTCCTCAAAGAACTAAGTCATGCCTAAACGGAAGGCATATACTGTAACTCGGTTTGAAAAAGAATGAATCATCACAGTTTGATGGAAGAATGCAAGCCCTTAGTGTGGCATTCATGCCAACTAAAGCTGTGAGTCAAAGGATCTCAGACAAAAGGCTCTTCACTTTCTGAGCACAGCTGCTCCTCAGTCAGAGCAATAACTCTGAAAAGCAGATGGTATTTATTACAATTTAAACCCAAATGTCTGTGTCACAAGGGTATATAGAGAGACAAAAGTCTGGAAAAATGGTGATTATACTTTTGAATTCAATGCAATTGAATCTATAGAGAGCTCAGGGACTAACACTGCATTCACACTAGCAAGCGACAAGTTGCTGATGTTACTCTAGGCTTGTCTCTTCTTGGCATGTAGTAATCACTACTTTTGTCATTTGTGGGCATCACCTGTCCAGTTATTTATTCATGTTTTTCATATGAAATAGCCATAGCTACAACTGTGTAGTATACAGTGTAGATTGCACTTATAAATACCTTACTTTTGCTTGAAATATATTTTAATAAAACCCAAGAAAATATGAAACTGGAGTTATACGTTTTTCTTCCTTTAGTGAGCATCAGACACTGTTGAATTGGAATTAAAGGTAGGACCTGAAGAATTGGGGGAACATCGGAAAACCTGCGTCATAGGATTGGTCTGAGGAATTTACTGGAGCCAAACATTTGGATTTGTTGCTTCACCACGTCTTAACTAATTTGCATAAAATTGAAAAATTCTCAATCCAAATATTGCAAACTGTACTTCAGCATTTTTTTGGGGGGTTTAATTTAGACATACAGTACTTTAGTGTTGCTGAAGAAGTTGATGTCAGAGGGCAGAGCTAGCTATTGTCCAGCACCCCTGAAGCAGGGCCTTGCCCAACAGTGGCAGTTTAGCAGTTTTGTTATTTAAACTTGCAACCTTAAGATCAGTAGCATAGACCCATATCTGTCATTAGCAGATGAGACTACTCACACGATCACCTGTTACCTGTCACACGCGCGGCTGAGCGCAGGACATAGCGTGGCAATCGCCGTGGCGGTGTTTAAATACCCGCTTGTGTCCATCCTGTGTTGTATCCTGTTGCATGTATGATCGTGAGTTTGTGTGTTCGTCACGTCTGTTTTGTCTTAACGTAAATAAAATATGTTGTTTACCGTTCTCAGTGGCTTCGCGCATGTGTCCGCACTTTCGCGCAGCGAATTCGTGACAGAACAGGATACCTTCAAAGAGGACACAGCGAGCCACTCCCGAAATCGCGCTGCAAAAGCGCTTAAGGGAATCAGCGCCGAGCTCGCGGAGCTCCAGCGTCGGGGGGAAGCAGAAAACTGGCAACTCGTCGGCGTTGAGCACGGGGAGCACGGGGAGGACGTCGTAGAGCCGCCCCCGGGCGTCAGGAATGGCGACGCCACTCGGCGCCCGGACACCGCGGTGGGTGGCCCCTGGGTGGACGGCTGCGTCCAGCCTCCAGGCCGCCACCCAAACAGGGACGTAGGCCCCACGGGCCCGGGACTGGCCGTTTGGGGCGCTGCGGGAGCAGTGCCGTTGAGGGGGGGCTCTGTCACGCGCGCGGCTGAGTGCAGGACATAGCGTGGCGGCCGCCACGTGCGCGACCACGCGCACTTTGTTTATGTTTTGTTTCCGTGTCTTTTGTCCCGTGATGTGATTGTCCCCACCTGCATGTCGTTTGTTCATGATTACTAAGTGTTTAAATACCCGCTTGTGTCCGTCCTGTGTTGTATCCTGTTGCATGTATGATCGTGTGTTTGTGTTTAACCCCTGTCTGAGTCTGTGTAAAACAAATATGTTGTTTACCATTCTCAGCGGCTTCGCGCATGTGTCCGCACTTCCGCGCAGCGAATTCGTGACACCAACTCCTTATTATATCCACTACTGTTTCAATTACTGTAGTATTTGAAGTAAAATGCATTTTATAGCCTTTAGCATGTGCTGTGACATATAGCCTACAGCAAAGCAACGTCTATGGTATCATTTTGGCATTAGCACAACTGTATTATGCCCATTAGTTCGTGTTCTTACTGTAGTGGTGCTTCTCAGCAGTTATGGTAGTTTGCTACCCCACTGTTGTTAGCCTGGTGCCACCATAACAATGAAAGTACCATCGCTACGCTAGCGAAGATAATAATTATTATCTTAGCAGCAGTGATCCGGCAAACACAAGCTACTTATAAAGTGAATTATATGGATTCAGTATTAAACACTTCTATATAATGTTATAATACCTGCACTATATAACTGTATAACAATGACGGCAACTAAAGGGGAAAAACTAAACTAGACCATATAAATTTAGAGGCAACACAAAATAAAAAATGCCTGGTGCATTAATGCGACTTATACAATGAAGCAACATTCATATTGATTTTTTTCTCTAAGCAGACAGAATAGTAGACAGGGTAGTATACTTATTGTTCCGAAAATACTTTGCAACATTCTTGCCCTGGAGATATTTGCAAGGTTAGATGTTATTTATATAATTTATATGAATATTTTTCAAATTTACTCTCCTTTGAGGAGAAGTCAAAGACATATTTATGCTGATTGATTCCCTTCTTATCCACACAAAGAGGCACATTTACACGGAGCAGAACAATAAAGCTGATCTAATCCAATCATCCACCTGAGCTACACACAACCTGGCATTTGGCACGCCGTCACTCCGCACCCCGAGCAGTTTACTGTTCGGCAAAAGCTCTAAATTTAACTGGGTTAAATTAAACGTGATGAATCGGCACATGCTCGTCGTGTAATTAGGTGTCCTCGGTGTCGACGATGAGCCCTGTACCTGGGATGCCTCGCTGAAAAACCCCTACGCTCTGCTCCCGCGTGACGGGATCTTGAGTAACCGTGTCGAGGCAGGGCCTCAATATGGAGTGTCATCCAAACGAGCACTTGGCAAGCAGTGGATGATTCGCAGGGACTCAACAGGCACGGCTCTCGGCCAGAAATAGGCCTTTTCAGATGCCAAAAGTTTCCGGTGGAAATTTTAATTGGACGGACGTTTAAGCCTTCGAGCTCAGTGAGCTGAAATCTGCGGACAGGGACTTTTTTGCAGATGAGGACAGTGTCCTCAAATCTTTTTCGGCTGACCTAAGGAAGATGCAGAAGCAGCGAGTTGGATCTGTGAATTAGCGAGCAGACTGCGGGTTCAGCTCAAAGTAACTCTGGGCAGATTTTTCCCCGCTAGATGCATTAAGAGGTCGTAACAAATAGATTTTAATCTTTACATGAGTCACAGAAAAGCTTTTATTTCAGGGGCGGCGTTGCTGCTTTCTGAAGCCACCTCCAGGCCCCATTTCTTGTGTGGGCAATTTTTACTCCCATATACCTTTAAACTGAACCCATTAGTTTGCAAATTCCTGTTAGTTTGTGATTCCAATGTCAAGAAAGAAACACTGAAACTGGAACTTTAAAGCATATTTGGATGGAGATATTTGCATCACACACACACAGTGGGGTCCAAAAGTCTGAGACCACATTGAAAATCTTTTATTTTATTTTATTGCCACTGTATGGCGCACTCAAACGTTTTTCTGAAACTGGATCAGTCGTATCCAAAGCACGATCAGGCATAGACCAAAAGTGAGATCACCATCAGAAGAGCAACACATAAAGCTTTGTTCACTGAGAGAGAGAACAGCAACTTCATC
>JAOUQW010000023.1:8607345-8618279 GCA_028565825.1 Olivaichthys viedmensis
CGAACAGAAGAGAGATTGATACCACAGTGGATCAAAACAACAGTGAAACATGCTGCTGGATTTTCAATGTGCTCTCATGCTTTTGGACCATACCTCACGGATCTGTTACTGATTCCCTCGTAGCTGAGCTCTATAGCTTTATACAGGGATCCATCCATTCTATAATAAAGAATCCATGTGTGGATAACAGATATGGTGCCTGTGATGATGAATATATAACCAAATACTGAAGGATAAATAAACTGCAGCCGCTCAACTGTTTACCTCCAATAATACGGAAGGATAACATCTAATTGTTTCAGCTAATTATAGTATTTAACGCATTACGGACCTTTTTTCATTTCAGTTCTAATGGGTTGGATTGCATTACACAGTAATGATGGGTCTCGTGAGAAGCATTTCAAGACGCTGCTCTTCTGTGAACACATCTCAACTTGAAGTTGCATACTGTGTGACATTTGGTTTCTCTCCTCTTCACTGTCTTTTGTATCAGCGAATCATAGAGTAAAAAAAAGGGAGAACAGTTGTAACATGTTAAATATCTTATATCTAGCAACATAAACTCGAACGGCTCCGCATATGTGTGATATTGTCTTTCATTTTCACTGTTTTTTTTTTTTAACCTTGTTTTGTTTCCAATAGCTCCTTTTTGACCTTGAAATTAAACGTGCATTGTTGTGTGTTGTGATCATTGATCCGTCGACTAAAAAATGACATTTTGTAAAATGACTTGTGTGGGTGCTATTTTTTTGTAAAATTCACACAAATGAGCGAGGAGGTCAACACAGTGTTACAATTGTACTCGTGCTAAAACACAATGTCAGAGCCCCCCCAATAAATGTACATTATTAGTTTAAACCATTAATAGATTTTCTCATTCATTCTTCAACAGATCTACTGTGTGCCAACTTGACAAAATAGCCATTTAAAAAAAAAATCTATTTTACCCCTATTGCTACTCTTGCGACATTTTGGGGCCATGTTTTTTTTTTTTTTTCTCCATTCCCCCAGACCCCCCTAGTAAAGGTCTAGCCTCCCTATCCATAAATCTCTAGTGACACCCCTGACTCTCATGTTTAATTAATTGATCTTGACATATAGGCCTACAATTATCCATTAATTTAAATAAATAAATGTAATACAGTAAAATGCTATTTTACGTTTGCTCCAAATATGAAATATGGATATGAATGGAATAATTTGTTATCAGCTACACAAATGGTGTTACACTCAAAAACATGGCGCATCATAGTCCATTTCTTTGAAAGATATTGGAATCTTACACTAATGATCGATTATAAAACAAATCTACAGTCACTCAACAGATTAAAAGATTACAAAGATAGAATAAAAGGAACGGCAGTTGGATTTTTACTTCAGTTATTGTACTATAAACTATATTATACTGCAACTGTTCCTGACATGAGGGCAGTGAATCTGATCTCATGAAAATTTTCCATGAATTTAAATGATTGAGGGTGATCTGGTAAGATTTCATTACATTTTATACAAATGAAGTCGTAACCCCGCCCCTAACCATATTCCTTTCTTTTATGAGATACAAAGTTGTGCGAATCGCTACGAATTAATAGTTGGAAGTGTAAGACCATGTTGGTACAATGGTAATAATTGTACATCATCCCTTTACACACTTATTGTGTTAAATGTGAATAATGTACATAACGCTTTGGACCCTTATTTTGTCGGCAGACAGATAAAGTTTGTAAGTGTTATAGCACTCTCCCGCTTGCAAGAAACTAGCCAGTTGAATTAGAAAAATTGTGAATCACAGTTTTGTTCAAGTCTGTTTGTAGTTATATGATTACTGTAGGTCTAGGAACACTTTTAAAAATTATAAACGGCATCTAATCGAAGTGTTTTGCATCTACAGTTTTTATTTATTTATTTTGTGGTAATGCAAAAAGCAAAAAAAAAACAATCTACTTCCATCTGCACTTTTAGTATCTTGTAGCGCTTGGCATTGCACTGAAGTTTCCTCTCCCCCCTCCTATAACTATCTCACACTCTTCCTGAAATGGAAACACAGTCGTGTGGCACTTGTATCACTTCAAAGTCACTTTGGATAACGGCGTTTGCCAAGTGAATAAATGTAATTGTAAATGATGCGCCGGATTGCAAAATAAAAAACACAAATAGGAGTCCAGTAACTTGAGTAAATGGGCTGCAAAGTGCTTATTTATCCAAATGTTCCTGCTCGTAACATCAATACCCTAAAGGCTTCTTTTTGAAAAGGCAGCGTCAAAAAGCAAGCCATTCCTCCATTTGTGCTGAGAATACTGCACGTTTTTTCCCCCTAATTCAGTATATACATAGAAATGCACATAATTAGATGTGATGAGGAGGAATTCCGCACCAGCGAAGGCCTGTTCTTCTAATAGGGTGCCTTAACAATTATGTCAGCATCATGATCACATGTTTTGCACATGCAATAGTCCAGTTGGGTTGGGACCCATTTCTAAAACATTTGTACTGTTTCAGGGGAAGTACAAGTTCCTACATGTTTTTTAATACATAATAATTGTACTCCGTGTGAAAATGATTCTGTTTAATGAGTTTGCTATTAGTGGTTTTGCACTAGCCCTGCCTGTGATCTTCACAGCAAACAGCCTAACCATCATCCTCATTCGTGCAAACACAATCACTAGGAGGCAAATATTAGCATAAATTTGAATGCTTCAGATTCATTTTTATTTATTTACCCTCATTAACATTTTTTTGTCGATGAAATTTAGCTCTACCATCTCCAAAATTAGTCTTAACTTAGGGATAATTTACAGTTAGATCGCGTCCCTGATGGCTAACTATTCCTATATGCGCACTTCATAAGGTATAAAATAATAATGCTGTATCACCTACCCAGTGCACTACACGCTCAATAAAACACACCATTTGAGATTCAGCCACAGAAACAGCGCAACTCTAATACTGTTTGTGCCTACATGTAATATCACTTTTAAGACACATACTTTGTTTTTCATATTTTATTAAAATATACACCATTTAAAAATGTAAAAAAGAATTGAATAATATGCCATAAAAATGACGAATTTATTCGGAGCCCTTTTCCTACATCAAGCAACAAGGATCTGCGTATTTCGATAGACTTTCGATAAAAATCGAATGGTATGATGTCCTTATCTTAACTAGTATACAATAATGTTAACAATGTAACTATTTCAGATTTCCTAATCATAATATACCATCATATGGTACATATCGTCACACCATTATTATAGATGTACAATAGCTTGTGTCTTAGAGACGGTTCAGCGACTTCCTCACCCACTTATAGTATTCAGACGGTTCAGATCCCATGTAAATGAGTCTATAAATTCAGTGTTAAAGGGGAAAGATTCTTCCTCCATAAGTAACCAGTTCATGGGTATAGGATTCTTACTCGACTGGACCCATAGTCAATAAACGATCGATGGCGTATCATTGATGGGGTGTGAGCTTAGGATGGGCCCTGCTATCACCTTTCAATGTTCTCATACATTAACACACTAAATCCAGGCAATAAGTGCCAATCCAACCCCGGATAATTAACTGTAGGCCATGTAAAGATTCTCAATATATGAGCACAGAGGGCAACGTATTTTTATTTCCCCCCCACCTCCCAAATTGGGACAGCAGATGTTATGCTTTGGCTCTTCTTATCCCCCAGCGTGTGTGCTGTATGGCGCCAGCCCAGTGTTGACTCAGTCGAATTGCCAGCCCAAGGCGTGAGCGCCTGGACACACATGGGCATAACGAGGAAAGGTCAGCGGGCATCGCTGGCTGTCAGCGGCGTCACTTGAAGAGGCGGTACAGCGTGCCCTCCCTGCGACGCCCTTGCCATTGGAGAGTCTGCGCCAGCCAGAGCCTGCCCAAGGTGCTTTCTAATTTCAACTTGGACAGACGGTGAGGAAAACACTTAAGACCAGCACCGACATATGGATGCATGGATACACACCCATGAGCAATACACAACGGTTTTCCCAAGAAGATGCAGCTTATTACAGAGATTTGGATAGTAGGAGGTAGGGCTGCACCATTAACCCTTTAAACTCGCAGGACTTTTAGCAGCTTTAAGATGAATAACTTAATAATAAGCTGACACCTTAAGGGGTTAATCATATTTTAATTCATTCAATAATTTTCTCAATTAGTTAAACTTAATGTTCTGTACTATTGGCTAAAATTGTATAATTAGATAATGTTAGGTATCACACCGAATTCATATGGTTTAACTGTTTTAACTGCTTACTGTGGTGGCATATTTATTTATTCAATTACTTATTTGGAGTCTAATTGTGGTTATATTTAGCATTTAAAAGAATGAATGTGACAACGGAGGTATCTTACATTTGAAACATTTATACATTTGAAGGAATATAGGCTTATAATGTACGATGTAACTATCGTGATTTCAACATTGAGCTAAATATCCGCGATTATCATTTTAGCCATTATCATGCCGCCTTAGTAGGAACAGATGTGCCTATGATAATAATAAATAAGTCAATTTAATTATAATCTCTAGTGATGGTTTAACTCCAATGATGGTGAAGGATTTTTGCTAATTATAGTTTTTAACACTTTTTTTTTTTCTCTTTTACTGCCTAATAATACAGTGATGATGGGTTGCATTGCTAAAAACTGCAAATAGGAATCTGGTGAACGTGGTGCACTTATTTATTTATTTGTTCCTGCGCTTAACATCATTGATGCCCTAAGGGCTTCTTTTAAATAGACAGTGTCAAAAGCAAGCCATTTCTCCATTTGTACTGAAAATTCTGCAGCAATTTCATACATGTCAGTATGTGTGTAAAAATGAGATGTGAATTAGATGTGACAGGATAAATTAAGTACTCTATAGACTTATAGACTATGTGGCTTAATTATAGGCTGTATGTCAAATTACATACCATGACCTTATACTTAAAAGTATTTAGTATGTACTAATATAGGAGATCCTTTTAAGTGGGTTCGTACATGAGAGGTTTGTTAAATTCAAACCCTGGGGCCCTGATTTACTAAAGGTGTGCGTATGTAAAAACACGGGCAAAGTGATTTACTAACATAGGGTCTACGTAGGATTGTGTCTTTCACATGCAGAAAAATGTTGTGTTGTCCATTTTGCGCCTTTGCCTTAATGAATATGCAATTTGGGGCGTTTCTTACCTAGGTGCAAAATACAGGGTGGATTAAATGCAAATAGACTAATTCAGCACCAATGTGATTTACTAAGCCTGAAAGCCACTTCGGGAACAGCGATTCCATGCGCAAATTAGTACGACTGAGGGGCAGGTATTGAATTTGCGGAACCCTGTTTCCGAGGGTTGAAGACAAAATTATATAATTTACTAAGTCTTACTAATGAGAAAGTTTATCTAAATTACGTCTTGGTGTCTGAAAACAATCAGAAAGTTTCTCGAAATTATAACTTATTATTACCACGGTAAAGTTGGTTTCATATTAGATGTTCGCCGCACGTTTGAACCTCCAATATATCCAATTGCACAATTAAATTAGTACTCGTTATTTGGGATATGAGTAAATCAGGGCCTAGCAGTGTTGTACTGAAGGGAAATTATGTTAAAATGCTTGGATATAAACAATAATGGAAGGATGTATACAGTGCTGTATACCTTAGCTCACTAACTTAACCAGCAGTGTTTACCGTGCCATGTGTATTTCTCATTTAAATCCACACAGCTCATTAACAGTTGCAGTTTTGAGACGGAGACATAATTCGCACCACAGGCGCAGATTAAATTAACATTTACATTTAGTCGTTTGGAAGACTCTCTTATAAAATAGTTCTGGGCCCAGTTTCCCAAAAGCATCATAAAATTAACTGGTAGAGACAGTGTTTAATGTGATGCTCGCTCATTTACCAATGATCTGTGTGCTGTGATGCTTCTGCGAAACTCAGCCCTGTTCCTCTCCTTCTGTTCATGATGCTGCATGATGGGACAGGTTACTGCAAAAAATGTCTCCATACTTCATTTGTTCGGCAAATACAGTCATAATTAATTGATAATTAATAATTCTCAGCGTGAACACACCAGACAGTTATCTACACTCAAAAATCATCTAGAATAATACATACGTATGCGTTTTGAGACACAGCTATTGTTTTATCACATCACAGACCTCGTTCCGTTCGAATGGGTCGGATTACGTTACACACTAATGATGGGTTGAATTGCTAAAAACCACAAATAGCAGCGCAGCAACGTAAGTGCATTCAGGACAGACGACTGCAGCCGGGAGCTTTCAGTGTAAATAACATCTAAAATTCCACAATCAATCCAAAGTAAAGTTTGATAAAGCCTTGGGAGGAAAGTCAAATCCAGTCGCACCATCAGGCTCAATGTGAAGGGGACGACGAGATGAGATGAGATGAGAACCTGTCGCTTTCATATTCACCAGTCTGGCATATTGAACGGTGGCTTTATAATGGTGTTTGCCCTTGTGATTATGAGCAAGCGACGTCTGAATTAAGATTGGCTCAGCTGATTGCTTCAGCAAAGGGGCGAATAAGAGAGTTGAGAGATTCGCACAGAAGAGCGCGAAGGTCATAATTAAAGAACAAGTTCAGTGAAAAATCATGTTGATAAAAAAAATCGGGTATTTTAGAGAATCGTTTATTTAAAACTGAGATTACGAAGCTTAAAGATGTCCTAGGAAGCAAGTATGTGAATATTTAGCCATGTAAATATGGAAAAGATTTTGGGTGAGATAGACTTCCATCACGTATCAGCCTCGTTGCTCCAGCACAAAAACATGTCTTGCCTGATCGAATACATCTGGGTCTTAGTGGAAAATTGTGAACATTTGATTTTTCGCTGAACTGTTCCCTTCACTCAGAGTCTTCTAAAGAAGGGAGCCTATGAGGAAGTGCGTTTGTTGTGTGAATAAAAGGACAACATCCTTGAACAATAACAAACTTCTGTCCTTCAGAAAAAGTCGACAAAACTAAAGCTGAACCACATGCTGTAAGGTACTCAGACGTTGTATTTCCAGAGGGTGTTTAGTGTTTTTTCCTGCTCCACCACACCTCATTTAACTCGATCATTAACTGATGAGGTGAACCAGACACGATGGAGCAGGAAAACACAAAACTCGGTGCACTGCTCTGGTCCGACAGGATTGGCTTTTTTCTATTTTTTTTCCTAGAGCCTGGGCTTTGACTAAACATGAAGTGGGAGTCAAGATGGAGCTCCCTAGTGGCAGCCTTCAGTAACTCCCAGTGCTTCTCATGCAAACGCTGTTGCTTAGGAGGCTGTCTGGATAAGGAAAAAAAAAAAAGCATCATCTCCGAAACGGCCCAGAGGAGAGGCGTAATAAGCCAGGATTAAGTACCTCCGGGTTTAAACGCACCTCCCTGTCGTTGACTGATGGCCAATTAAACAGTTAGAGGCTTATTGATCACAGGAGAACGCCACGGATCCCCAAACATCCTTAAATACACTGCGGGGAGGCCCCACAGATGGAGTGCCATTGTGCATTTTTCATCTTTATGCACGCTCCGTTTTAAACCCTATGGAGCTATGGAGGGGAAGAAAAAAAAAACTAAACAGCTAAGCAAAGCTTGAGTTGTGTGCTGTGATACTGAGAAAAACAAGCTGCAAAGCCATTTATTAAGCACTCCAGCAGATGGTTCGCTCGTATATCATCACTCTTACGGTATATCTACAAAACATGCACAGAACCGAGGCACGCATGCTTGACAAAGGCACCTTGGGAAATGTAGTTTTATCTCTGCAAGACACTCAGACAAGGCTTCCAAGCGGTGCGCAGCTCAAGGTCGGCCCATGGCGAACGGCAGCACTCCAGGGAGAAAGTGTACATCGAGTCTGTCTTGCTAAAGCCCTGATCAGCACATCATCAGCGCCCAAATCTCCTATAATAAACTGGCGCCAATGCCAACAGGTCCCGGATGGGCTCCACTGCCCGTTTTGGCGAACCGGAACTGAAGATTCTGATTAAACTCGGACCCCTTCCTCCACTCATGCTCATCGGTGGATGTATTAAACCTTGCGGGAGATAAGGAGCGTCCGCATTTGTCATCCAGAGCTCTGCACACTTAAATCATCAGAACCTGTTGCTTGCGCTGTTTACCTTTTTTTCCTCATTTTCTGCCGAAGCAGCGCGCCTCTCCCCATGAATCAGAGCAAAATGCATAAGCATAAACATAACAGCATAAGCCTCTGCATGCTGTTCATATGCAAGGAATTTACCCTGTACTGCCAGTGGGACCGATAAATTAATAGATTAGCATTGTTATGAATATGCTCTATAAGGTTAAATTGCATTACGTCTAGTTTATTCTCTAATTGAGTGAAATTCCAATTTTGAGCACCCGATGAAAAATAACGCAAGCCTCCCGAGAGGGGGAAGGGAGAGAAATCTTATAAACTCTTCTTTTTTTTCTAAAATCTAATTTCCCCCTTGCTTGATACTTTCGGCTCTTGAACATCATGCTAATTCAATGCTCGGTATCAAGGGCATAGAAATAAATAATTATATACGCCGAATTCTTTCTTTTTTTCCCCCCATCAGCACCAGGCTGCTCTTTGCATGCATCATTTGAATTTCGCTGCGCGCGACTTAGGGGAAAAAAGATAAATAAATAAATAAATAATTTCTCTCTTTTCCCCTTTCTCTGGATGAAATTAACATCCCCTCCCCTCCCATCCACCCCCACCCCGAGCGTGGCGCACGCTAATCATTTGCCATGCATTAGCTTTGGGACGAAGAGGAGCTGATCTCTTTTGACCACGAGGCATCTTCAGCCAATAAATTATGCTAATAGGGGCCCGCTCTCATTACGCCAGGGCTCAACGCACAATGACAAGCACCGAGCTGAGGCGAAATAACTTTTGTGGTAATAATAATGCAAGTTTTTTTTTTTTAACTCGCAGAACTTTGCATGGATAATGCATAACCGAACAAGGCATTTGTTATTGTTTACTTCCAGTTAATCAAGTGCGTGAGATAACTATAATAACTAATGATCCATACTCGATTTGAATCAAAGTCACACGGCGTGTATAACAAACACGTCAGGTTGGAAAAGATCTCAAATCTAATGCTGATCCAGAGTTTCAAGCCAGATATCGGCCCGATTGCGATACTCGGTATCGGATTGGGATTGGGATCGTGCGCCCTTGACTGGAAAGGAACATGACAGACGCAGATGTACCTCATCTCCACCAAGGGAACAAAAGCAAAAGCCTGTGACAAACCAACCCCCAGACTCGCTCTTCTCTCTTCTCTCAGCATGCGCATTGTTAGTGTTTGTCCACATTCTCAGAGAAAGTCTTCCTCCAGTCTGGGCCCATGCTGAGCTAACGACACTCCAGAGCGTTGGGGCAAATGTGGCTCATCTGTAATGAAGACTCGTGGCTCGACCTTTCTTTAGGATTAGGTTTTGCAGGAAGGACTTTGATGCGCCTTTGATGCCGCCAAAAGCTCCAACGTCAGCATATTCTCCTCGTGTCATACCCTTTTTTATGAACGCACGCTTCCAACTATTCTCATATCAAACCATTAGGAACCTGTAATGTGTTCACTGTTTGAAGCCAGAGCAAAGTGAGCAATTGCTCTGATCTTCGGATTTAGTTGTGCTTTGAAACCTCAGAACTAAAGGCACGAGGATCCCCGATTCAAAAGACTTTAAACATATAGACCTGCAAAAACAAACACACGCATTTCCACTTATTTACTCAGAAATGTGGTGTTCCACGATCACGACTCTTTGTTTAATGCATTCATAATTATTTGCTAATTAATGCAGGAGGGGGGAAAAAAAGGCCCTCGAACGAGGAAGAGCACGAGGAACCTTTACTGCAGCCAGCCAGCGCAATGCAAATGAAGTGTGAAATTATGCCAAACCGAGGGGTGTGTGTGTGTACGCCTTTTCCCACTCATTTAGCAAACTCCCGGGCCAATAACTTCATTAGGACCAGCGGTACAGCACAGAACGGCTGCGATCCAAAGCAACAGAGTCTCGTTTGTGCCATTTGCCACTTGGATATATTGTACAAAATTGATGACAGTGTGTGTGTGTGTGTGTGTGTGTGTGAAGAGTCAGATAAGGCAACCAAGCTCTGACTCAGGAGATATGATGACCCCTTTTGTTTATTTTTTATTTTATTTTACAAATTCTGAACTCTTGGTTATATTTGAGAATCAACAAACTGTGGAAGGATTATGAGCTGACCTTATGCACTCCCAAAGGAAAGAGTGTATTTGATTTTGCAGCAGATTTAACATCTAGGGTTGATGGCAAAAATAGGGATGCAACGATCCGATTTAAAAAAAATTGATACAATATCAATACCAGAGATCCGAGTATCAGCTGATTCTGATCCGATACTATTGTCCTCTTAGTAACCAAGACTAAGTTATGCGGAAACACCATAGGCATGATGATGCTTTAACACAACTTGTGTCCCGTCAGTCACCCACAATCACATGCAATCAAGGCATCAAATGTGTCAGTGGATCAGATTGGAAAATAAGTCAAATCCGATTCAATACCGATCTATAATTTATGATCTATGATACCGATACTCAATATTGGATTGGTGCACCCCTAATTCCAAGATGTTATGGTCAAAAACACACGCACACATTGTTTCATTCCCAATGAGGTGTTAAAATAAGAAATTACCAACAGAAATGACTGAACGAGCAACAAGTTCAGCCTAATCTCCAGCATAGTGACGATACCAGACCTCTTGTCCATTTCAGGAAGACTTTTGCTCTTAGTATAAAAAACTTACATTCCTCACTCTCATAACTACATACAGTACCAGTCAAAGGGTTGGACACTAGATTGAATATATATTTTTCATTGTCTTAAAGACATTTTGATAAAGGCTTATAGTTGAAATGTGTTTCTAATACAAATGTAAATA
>JAOUQW010000023.1:8618379-8643574 GCA_028565825.1 Olivaichthys viedmensis
GGTATGTGGAGTCGGGTGATGGAGACCTCTGGTGGTGAGCGGGGGTAGTGCGTGTAGGGTCGGGCCGAACCGTGACAGATGGGCTGTTCCAAAACTGCATTTTTAATGGGAACAAATCTCACTAGCCTGTATGCTAACTCAGCTAGTAATGCTTGTAAATGTGTCAGGGCATAGCTTAGAGGCGACGGGGTCATTATTGGCTAGTCCCAGCTCATTCCTGGTAATGTTTTGGCTTCTGTTTACACTTCTGTTCCCCATAATTTCCCGGGAATTGCACTAGGTCTCGTCAGTGTTCCTGAGATTTTGACTCTTGTGTCTTGTGTGTTTAAGTTAGCTGGCAAGTTATCGGCTAGCAAGTTATCCGCATAAGGTAGCTACATGAACTACGAGGTCGTGTTGCCTTTGGTTTATTTTAGCCACTGAACAACTTCTGTTTATTTATGAACACAAATATGACTGTTAACTACGAGACAAGCAATTCACTTACATTTGTAAACGTACTCCTCGGTCGGCGCGACACTTTGGTCCGCCGTGTTTTTTTTTTCCGAAACTTTCGTAGAACTCTGGTCTGGTGAACAAAATGATGGGATTTTCTACACGTGATACGTGCTGCCCTCAAATTTGGCTAAAATAAGGAGCTCAGAGGGCATCTGTCTTCTGAACGGGAAAGGCTTTATCTCGGAGGCACACAAACGCTGCCCAAACATGCTGCACAAAGTGTGTTTTACTGGCCCTGCAGTGTTATATGGTATTTAATGTCGTATTGTTTGGTAACGGGAAGCTGTGGTGCAGAATGAGATCTGTACAAACACGACTGGACACCTCTGAGCTATAGCACTCTCTCACTCTCTCTCTCTCTCTCTCTCTCTCTCTCTCTCTCTGTCACCTTTTCACTCCATCTTTCTCCACCTTCAGCTCCTCCAAATATCTGTCTTTCTTTCTCTCATGATCTGTCTCTATCTCCAACTGTCTCTCTCTCACTCAAACTTTCTCTTTCTTCATCTCTCCCTCTCTCTCTCTATTTCATTCTCTCCATCTGCCTTCCTTTCTCCCACTGTCTCTCTCTTTTCTGTCTCTCTCTCTCTCTCTCTCTCTCTCTCTCTCTCTCTCTCTCTCTCTCTCTCTGGATTAGCAGTAACTGGATCTGTTTGGCACAGCTGGAGGAATTTTCATTACAATGATCCTGGGTGTGGTACAGCAGGAATGTGGCCTGAAACACACACTGGGAGCACGGACACACACACACACACACACACACACACACATGCTCAGATGCACATATGCCCATAGATTCTTCACAAATGCATAGACATGTGTATATTCATACAGGCATGCTTCACATTTACACACTCACACACGTACAGACGCACACACATGCACACACACACACACACACACACACGTACAGACGCACACACATGCACACACACACACACACACACACAGACGCACACACATGCACACACACGTGCTCAAACGCACAGATGCACATAGATTCTTCACACATCCATACACACATGTGTTACATACACTTACAGGCATGCTTCACATTTACACACACACACACACACACACACACACACACATGGAGTAGTCCCACGAGAACATTCGTCACTGTGCACCCCTTCTTATTTTTCTGTCTCTCTCTTTCTTGTCTTTCTTTCTGTCTCTTTCTATCTCTCTCCACCTTTTTGTCTCTTTCAGTCTTTCCCTCTCCCAATCTCTTGTCTTTTCATTTTTCTTTTTTGTCTTTCTCTTTTCTCTCCTTCTCTCTATTTCTTTTTTTTGTGTCTTTCCATATCTCAACTTGCTATCACTCTCTTTCTCTCTCTCTCTCCCTCTTTCTCTTTTCATTATTTGCCTTTGTCTCTTCACTCTTTATTGTCTGTTGCCATTTCGCTGTATCGTCCCCTTGTTACTTGCTCTTGTCTGTGTGTTTCGGGAATCGTGTGGTTGGGTATGAATCCATTAGCAGGTGGAAGAGGAAGTGGGCGTGGCGTGTCCATCATTTCCATGCTGAGGTTGCCATGGGGACGGTCACAGGGGCAGGGTTTAGAGGAGAAACCAGTTTCAGCGTTTCAATCAGCTCTTCTTTTGTTTAGTCTGTAAGTTGTACTGTAGTGTGTCCACACAGAAGAGTCACACACACACACACACACACACACACACATATTTTATCCCCTCTCTCTTGTTAATGTGTTGATGGCAACAGCTGGCTGTGAAAGGTTTGAGCTTTGGTAACAACTGGACAGACGAAGTTTAGACTAGAGCTGTGTGTGTGTTTGTGTGTGTGTGTGTGTATGTGTGTGTTTAAATGCTAAACAGAGGCAGATTTCCAGCAAAGAGTGTTTCCCAATTCAGAAATGCACACTTCATTTGCTAATGTCCACACCAGAGTGCATTTTTTTGTGAAATTGTATCTTTTTGAATTAGTTCAGTTGGTTTCACATTACAGCAATTTTCAAGCTCACCAAATTGTTTGCATGCATTGGTCCGGAATTTGGCAGGGTTGTGCTTTAATGGGCACTTCTTGTTGGTTCTCATAGAGCTTGTTTTACCTCTGCAGGTCATTCATTTTGTTTCTATATACCTATGTTTGAGTTACTTCTTTTCCCAAAATACCATTTGTGTGCCCCTAAAAAAAAGTACTGTGGAGTTCCTTCACCAGTTCTCAGTATTTTTTACATGGATTTCACCAACATTTTTGGCTTGTGCAGTTCTAATTACAGTGTTTTTATATGATTTTTCATGATTTTTTCTGCCTGTGCATTTGATTGCAAAGTTTCATTATGAGCAAAGTTAACATGTTTTCGGGTCACTTGTTTGTTTTGTCAGAGATGCATTTTGGATTAGTGTTTAAGATTTTGAAAAAATGGAATGTAATTTCAGAAAATGGGTTTCAGCAGTTGTAAAAAACTGTAATAACGGGGCAATATTACCCTTACTTTAAGGTCAATAAACAAATTTTTCTTTATACACTGGTTATTTAGCTATTAACATTTTTCTCTAGGCCATTTCTATTCAATGTTCAATGTTGCGATGATAAAATATAGCCACTTAAAATGCATGTAAAAGAAAAAAAATGCGTGTGCATTGAACTGGAAATAGGCCTAAATGCGTTTTGTTCCGCAGAGATAGGTGGTCTTTCTCTTTCAGTATTAATTATGTTGTATATTGAATTTCACTGAGACCATAGAACATTTGGTGTGCATCATTCTTTGTGGTCGTACTGTTGCGAATATGTAAGCCTGTATTGGCTACCACAGTCCGTTCAAATGTTATTAGCCGAAAAGACATTTTCGCGTCCCTTTCTCAACGTCATTTTGGTGCGGACTATCGTAAAAATGTGTTTCCACCAGTAACGAGCGGAATCGTGGTTCACATGGACGGACACCGAGATATTTGGTGGACCAAGGTTCAGTTGTTAAGTGCGCACCTCTGTCAAAACGAACAGAAATAAAGAAAAGGTTTGATTGGTCCACACCAAATTACGACATTCCGTAGTAATGAGTCCAGTCAGAGTGTAACGCTAGCTCAGCATGTTAGCCGAGTGTAGCCTCACTTGTGTTTTTAACAAATCTTCAATGATGTCCCTCTCAGCAAAACGCTCTCCGAATGCTCTTTATTGATCAAGTGAGAAAAATTGAAGTCCTACTTCATTCTGCTTTGACAATATTAGCTAGATGCCCCTCATCCCCCCCATCCAAACTCTAAATTATAGATAAACAGATACATAGACATACGCATGAACGGGCAGGTAGATAGACCGATAGACAGCTACATAGACAGATAAACAGATAGACTAAAATATAAACAGACTAAATAGATGACTACATAGACTGGTAGATAGACTCGAGTGTAGCACTAGTGGTGTTGCAGTCAGAGGAGGGGGTTAAGGAGAAAACTAGCATCATATTGCACTGAAATGATGTGGGGAAAAAGAAAATGCTTCTTTTTCTTCTTTATAACAAACATACATACTTATAAACTTAAATTTATACACCTCTACTCCAAGCACAATAACTTTTGTTAACTGTCCTGACCTTTCACTTTCCTTTGCTTTCGGAATATTGTACTTGATATAGTCATGAGTAAATGCACTGAGTTGAACTGAGAGAGAGAGAGAGAGAGAGAAAGAGAGAGAGAGAGAGAGAGAGAGAGCGAGTGAGGGATGGAGATGATGCAACCTTGAGGTTTATCCTTTCACTATTACAATAGTAAAGCTTAATCCCTCCAATTCTCTCATTCCTCCCAAGATCTCTCTCTCTCTCTCTCTCTCTCTCTCTCTCTCTCTCTTCTTCTCTGTCTCATCATTCCGTATTTAATCTCTAGATTAGGAGTGTGCGGATCCCATCAGTCATGGGGAAGAACTTCAAGGCCAAGCCGAGGGGTGGAATGTGGGAAAAGAGGGAATCGCACTTCCGAGTGAGCGTAGCAAAGCGATAAAGCTTCCTCTAATAACACACGCTCTAGAGAGCTGGAGAGAGAGAGATGAAATGACTCAGCTAATCAAATTAAACTACTACCAATTCTTAAATTAAATTAAACCCATTCACATTCACATTCAGGTAAGAAAACGTGTAAGAAAATATAGAAGTGAGTCTGCGATATCAACATTTTCCTCTAATGTGTTGGTAAATTACTAATTAAATACAAGGTACAACTAAAATTGCACTTAGCATTGACGGCTAATCGAACTTCGCTGGGTTCCACCATATTGAGAAACGTCAACATTGCGACACAACTTAGAGTGAGCCATTCATGTGGAATCTTCTTGTAAACACGGTGAACACACGACCCTGTTTGAGATCCATGAAAGTTTTTACAAACATGGCTGATCGAACTATCAGTGTGATGTAGATTTCCAGAAATTCATTGACTAGCTAACGTAACGTGGCTTCACAGATTATATAGCTAGCTAAGGTGGGTTAGTTGCTAGCTGCTAACTTGCTAGTTTGCCTTAGTTAGCTAGAAAGCTGTGTTATTCAACAAACAGCAGTCTAGTTGCGTTCAGTACCAGAAGAATATGTGCCGCTAGTTCAGGACCCATCCTCAGGTAAGCCAATAAACTAGCGAGTGAAAGAGAATAAACGAATGTCACGTGTGCAGTGCACTAAACGTTATGACGTACAGTACCAGTCAAAAGTTTGGACACACTAGATTGAATCTATGTTTTTCATTGTCTTAAAGACATTTTGATAAAGGCTTATAGGTGAAATTTGTTTCTAAGACAAATGTAAATAATGAGGTTAATGCCCACGTTTACATTTATTTCTGAATCAAAATGTTGTTGTTTTTTTTTTACTTAAAGCAAGTAGTTTTTACTTCAAATTTAATTGTTTCCCCAAACACACAGTTTTACGTTAGGAGAAGCAGAACAACGACTGGCTCGGTCTATTTGGGAAGTTGAAGAAAAGCCTCCTGGGTGAAGCTCTCTCATGAAGCTGGTTGACAAGCTTCATCAGGAACACTGTTAAGAATTCTAAAATAGTTTGGATTTGTTGAACACTTTTCTTGGTCACTGTGTTCATCGTGTTAAAGATAATAACGACTTTATTGTTATTCTAAAATAGTAGTAAATAGTAGAACTGAAGGAAACAGGTGTGTCCAAACTTTTGACTGGTACTGTACCTTTCCTATTAGTTTTACTGTACTGAATAATTCATAGAAGTTACTAAATAATATGCTTTAAGATGAATAACTTAATTATAAGCTGAGAGTTTTACAGGGTCAACCCAAAAGGATCAACCCTGGATAAAAAAAAAAAAACAGAAGCCGGGTATTATGCTGATTGTGGCTTTACACTCATTGAGTGATAAAAAAAATGTGTTGTAAACAAACACTTTACAAGAAAGCTCTTCATGCATTCTTTATAATGCGCACTGGTCGAGTTCGGAGTCTATGTATAAATTAAGCACCGATTTTGTCAACATGGATTAGCCCAAGTAGAATTAAATGGTTTTTTTCCCCCATTACAGCTAGCCCAGGAGTAACGCTAGCTGTTCAGAGAAAATCCCGGTCACGCAGTTTTACTTTAAAAACGGCCGTTAAGGATTAAAGGGAATCAATGTCCTGCTTGGATTGTCAGAAATAAAAAGGTGCTTTACAGATACATGCTTATTCTGTAATGTGCAAACAGTGTGAATGTACTCAAAAGTACCGTCAAACAGTTGTCCTTTGTGTACCTTAATGATGTTCCTTTACAATTATGTACCTCAAAGTAAAGATGCAATGATGTACACTTCAGGGTACCACTCTAGTGACAAGCGTTTATACCCTATAACCCCAGTACCTTTTTGGTCCTCTTTGTGTTTCCGACAGCTGGACTTTGGTTCTCAGTTTGATGATTTCCCAGCTCTTAACACACCTGGTCATGATCTGATGAGTTGGATAAATAGGGTGTGTTAAGAGCTGGGAAATCAGCAAACTGACAAACTGCACTGGACTCCCGCTATACAGTATCAGGACTGCATTCGACAGCTGGACTCCCTTGAACCGAATCCAGGCTCGTTTTCTGTGCTTTTTTTTCCCCCAAACACCTCTTTATGAGTCTGCTCATTCCCCAACTTGCTGAAGCGAGGGCGCACCACGGCCAGCCAGCTTACTCGGCCAACCTGTCAGCACGATACTGCCAATGCAGCAAGAACGGCGCATGCAGGCTGTGCTGCTCCCTTGCTCGAGTGCATGGGTAGTCCTAAGCAGACCTGCAGCTGCAGCTGTGCGACCGTGACCCATTTCATGCACCGGCCTTAATAAGACCTCTACATCTTCAGATCCCAGCTCGAGACCCCGCACTCACGTCATGACATCCCACGCGCCTCCGTGCACCGGGCTCCGGGTGTCCTTGTGCCTGTCGCCTCGTGGCTACCGCGCACTAAACACTTGCCCATGACCGTGCTTCACTATGTCAGCTTATGCACAAAGTCTCGCATTCTAATATGCACGCATTGATAACGTGATGCGCGTAAAAACAACGCAACGTGCTCAAACAGAAGTGCGCTTTGGATTAACGCGCATTGCAATGCGCCTCTAAAGCAGGGGACCAACCCAGCCCAGGTGGGCACACCGGGACCCCTGATTACACCGCGGGGAGGATGCTGTTCATGCTCCGTGATGAAAGCACGAGAGAAAGAGAGAGAGAAGCAATAACGCCTTCCCCGGTGGCGCACGACTCAGCAGCGACGCGCCACCGCACAAGCCGAGTGAAATGAAGCCCGCGCCTCACCGGTGCAGGTGAATCCGACGGACACAAGGCAGACGGAGGCGAGGATCTGAGCGGCTCTCCAGCGCACAAAGGGACGCAGGTGCAACGGCATCGTCTTCTCGTGCTTCTCTTCTTCTTCTCCTGTATTCAAAATATATATCTTAGAACGAGTAATGCATTTAAAAAAAAAAGAAAAGAAAATCGTCTTCTAGTTTCCTTCTGTCTCGCAGCGCGTAGAGCTGTAGAGTGTTTCGCGTGCGGAGAGTTTGAGTCGGAGTGACGGCGCTACTGCATCCGACCCTCCCTCCCTCCTCTCCTCTCCTCTTCCTCCTGCCCTTTCTCTGCTCTCCCTCCTCTCCCTCCTCTCCGTCCTTCAGCGCGCGATTCCTCCTCCTCCTCCTCTTCCTCCTCCTCCTCTTCCTCCTCCTCCTCCTCCTCCTCCCGCGCGAGCCAACGACGCCGCTGCTTACTGCCACTCGTGCCGCTTCCCGGTCCGTCGCTCACAAGCGGCGCGGCGGCATCGTATCGCAGGTGCGCGTGCGGCGAATAGGAGATGCCGTCTCGAACCTCTCTGCAAGAGCCAAGTTTCCGAAACAAAAAGTCCCCACAAATGTTCGGGGTCGTGCCTCTGCGTTTCAGGTCCGCTTGAATTTTTTTTTTAACTCGCGCGCATCGCTCGATCCGGTAACGGATTCGTGCAAACTGTGGGGTTTGTTTAGCTCGGCAAACATCTGCTCTTGCGCCGCTGCGGGAGAGAGGAGAAGTGATACACACCGGCTACCGGAGAAAACCAGGAGCGGAATAGGCGCGGACCGGAATAGGCGCGGACCGGGCGAGGAGCAGGAGAGCGCAGAGGAGAGCAGAGGAGAGCAGAGGAGAGCGCAGAGGAGAGCAGAGGAGAGCAGAGGAGCGCAGAGGAGAGCAGAGGAGCGCAGAGGAGCGCGCAGGAGAGCGTAGAGGAGAGCAGAGGAGAGCAGAGGAGCGCAGAGGAGAGCAGAGGAGCGCAGAGGAGCGCAGAGGAGAGCAGAGGAGAGCGCAGGAGAGCGCAGAGGAGAGCGCAGGAGAGCGTAGAGGAGAGCAGAGGAGCGCAGAGGAGAGCAGAGGAGAGCGCAGGAGAGCGTAGGAGAGCGTAGAGGAGCGCGCAGGAGAGCGCAGGAGAGCGTAGAGGAGAGCAGAGGAGCGCAGAGGAGAGCAGAGGAGCGCAGAGGAGAGCGCAGGAGAGCGTAGAGGAGCGCGCAGGAGAGCGTAGAGGAGCGCGCAGGAGAGCGTAGAGGAGCGCGCAGGAGAGCGTAGAGGAGAACCCCCCCCCCCCCCCAAGAAACGACTCCAGCCTTGTCCCAAATGGCACCCATAAGCTCTGCAGTCATCCTCCAAGTGAAGTGACATTGACAAAGTGAAGACCATACAGTGCCTTACATTGTCACAGCAATACCTTGGTTTGAAGCAACCTTGTCATTCACGAAACATTTGCTATAACTGTAGAGCTGCTGCAGCAACATTACATATTAAACGCTCGACCAAGTGACCCAATATAAAAAATGCTGCTCTGTGTTGTGGTGTTTCTTATCTCTGCCTCTTCGGTTGTTATTTTCTTTTTATATCGATACGCTTCATTGGGAGTTACCTCTTAGATAACAAACTAACTGATTTGGCTTGTGGATTCCATTTGGTCAAAAGAGGAGGAGATCTAAAGATGTGACAAATGTAAAAAAAAGCAAAGAAAAAAAAAAGCCTGATAATCAGGAACAATGAGAAATGAGATAACAGCTCTTAAAGAGTTTTTGTTCCACTAATTTATGCCCAGCAATCACCGAGTTGTGGAATAACCCACCCAAAAACTAGTTACTCTTTTAGCTTTATGCATTTACATGGCCCACAAAGGAGCTTAGGTTGATATGAATTTAGCTTGAAAGTTAGCTTTAAGTCTGCTAATTAACAAAACTAAAGTATCATAATGTGATTTGATTTATACAGTAAAAAAGTGATAAATAGAAGACCAAGTGAAGGTCACGCACTCAATCAGCTGCCGTGTAACGATCATTAGAGGATTATAAAGGGTTCAAGTAACTCAACTGACATACAATTCACACGGATTGTCATGTCATTATCATATGTTACAAACAAGATGTCAGAATAAATGCTTTAAATAAGATCATCAAATAATCAATGCCACACGACTGTCACATGGCCATCACACAAAACTCTGTTAAAGCACTTTAAAGCTGAAGCAAACTGTTTCCTGACTCTATATTCGGCTCTTTTGGAGAGAAACTCGTACCAGATCAAAAAAGCAAAAGGGGAGAGGCATAAGAGAAAGAAAACATCTGCAGAAATGGATGTGGAAGTAAAACTCTAAAATAGCAACGAAGGATTAGCACATATACATATCTGTAGTCAAACAAGTAAAAAAAAAACCCAACCTTTCTTAACGTACTAAAATTATTTGCCTCACTCCGTAAGGAAAACTTGTTTTTCAAACTTAATTGTTTACTTTAAATAAATAAATAAATAACAATTTAAAGCACTTTTTAAATATAAACTTAAGGAAAACATGTTTTGGATTAAACCATTTATTTTTAAAATAATAAACATTTAACAATGCATTATTATTATTATCATTATTATTCTTTATCAAATTGTATTTTTTAATATGAGCTTAATTTCTGAGGAGAAGGAAAATTAAATCATTTAAAAAAAACTTGCTTTCTATATTTTTTTTATTAAATTGTATATTATTTTTAAAGCACTATTCTTGATAATATGAGTGTACCTTATGTACAGCTTTTAATTTATTCAAAGAAATTATATTTATCTAAATTTATATTAATTAATTAAATATTATTAAAATACTTCAATTCTTAATTAATATATTATTCTACTAGTTAAAAGAAAAATATATATTTTATTAGATACTGAAACTGTGTTGCAACATTCAAGGTGCTGATAAAGCTCCATGACCGACATGCTGTATGTACAAAAGTGTGATGACTTGCAGTGTGCTGACACGAGGACGAGGAGCAACAGGATGACATGCACCAATTACGTATTATTTCAAACTTTTGTCACGCGTGAACACAGGCTTGCGCCTTTGTCCTGCCTCCGCCGCTACACCGTGACACACAAACACCACCATCATACTTCAGATCTCCAGGTTTTAGAAAGCTGCATGGATGCTCGGTCAATATGACATCTTAGATTTCGCCTGAAAAAAAACCTGATATCTAACCAGCGTTTTGTGCTCCTGCAGGTGTGAAATCCACCTGTAGTGATTAGCTTGTATTTCAGGGGTTCGTCACAGTGCTAATTTAATTCCCATGGTGGTCCGTTCCTGCAGGGGAAGCAGCTCAACAGCTGGCGTGGACTGATTGTTCATTATGACGGTCCACATCAATATTCCCCATCGCATAATGATTAATGATAGGCCTTAAAAATCATCAGCACAAGGTCAACCTGGCCTCCTGTGCTACCTTCGACATGCGGAAATCCTACCAGGACCGAAGTGACTTACAGGCTGATGTGGTCACAGTAGTAAACGATGAATATAATCATATGCAGGTTATTTACACAGGTGGAAACCTTAACCATGTGGCATCACTGAAAATGAAACGTGCCTTTTTTTTTTTTTAGTTGTTGACAGAATGAATTTTTGAAAAGAAAAATCAAAAGATATGCATTATTATCCTATTTCCTTTTGTGGTGACCCAATGTGTATTTCCTTCAACTACAATTTCTTGTCAGGTTACGTACAACAGGGTCTCACACTTCAATTCGTGTGAAAATTTACAAAGGTTAAAGCTAGGGTTAGGGGCGGGTTTAGCCTTCGTATCTTTTCTTAGGAATTCATACGAGAAATCCAAACACATCGCCCTCGTTCGTTTGAATTTATACAAAGCCCCATTTGGTTACATACAGTAGTTGAAAGATAAGTTCATTGGTTTATATGCTAACCCACAATAGTTATTTATTAAAGACTGTCATATAATATGATCACCTTTCAGAATATATTATACAGGCCCAGTAGTAAACATTTTCAAAGGGGACGGTGGGTTCAAACGACTGGGGAACCACAAGACTTATCTTGGCAGATGCTATAAAACTAGTTACATATGAAAACCTATATAAACCAATTAGCTAGCTAGCTAGATAGCCTACCAATGTTATAGCCTAATTAATGCATCATGACATAATAAAATACTAACATAATCTCCTTGTTAACTCTGGAAATCTTTCACTGGTTAACGCTGGTTAGCTCACAGATATTGTTGTGGTACGTTGTGTTTGAACTCCACCATTAACTCCACTGCATTACAAATGAAAAGCATGAATTACTAGATAACCACCTCCTCAGTAGGTGCATGCGCCGTTTGCCCCAATCGTAACTTGGCAAGTGACATAAAAGACTCCTGATATAGACAATGTGGCTTGGTGTGTAAATCTCATGAATGAAATAGACTTTGGTGATGTTACTCCAACAAGGATGGATAAAGTGGGATGCCAGTTTTACAAAGGGGTAATTTCTGTCATCTTTTTTAGACTGGGGTGACGGTATTCTCTTGCATATCCCTCAAACCAAGCCTTAAAAAAAGCATCCTGTTTCCTGCTTCCTGTTTTCCTCCTGCTTCAGCTTTAGCCTGAACCCTCCCTCTCGTTCTTCTTCCCATCTGCTCCTTGTCATTACGTTTCTTGTATCTTGTTAACCGGTATATATATTATATATATACACACACACCTCTGTGTTTGTCTATGTTCTCTGAAAAAGTACTGTATGAGTATATACTGGGCTGAATAAGCCACTGGCGTGGGGTTTCGGCACCGGAGGTCACCAGTGATGGGACAGGAAACAGCCGGACTGGTAGGTGGCGTAGCAAACTTCTCAGAGGCTGTCGGATCCCACTGCCAGAGCGAACCCACTTCTGCCGAGGGCCCTACGCTGATCAAACATGCAAGACGTTGCAGGGAACACAGTTAGCAATACACAATGAGACGAATGACAAGGAACAGGTGGTGAAAGTAATCAGGGGTCGTCTTCAGGAGCAGGAGGAAAACAGGAAGCAGGAAACAGGAGGCCTCTGTCAGTGAATACGACTTTCTCATTCTGTAAAGTCAATGATAATGATTTCTTTTCATCAGGTGGGATATAGAGCAGTGTTTGAACAGCATGAAATCTCATTTCCGCTCTTAGCACAATGGTAGAGCCGTTACCATTTTGGGTTAGGTCATGCTTAGGGTTGAACACTTTGTGCCAATATTAATTTCTTGAATTTAATAAAAAAAATCTCTAAAGAAAAAAAAAAGGCAATAGGGGTTTAGCTGGAATGTGAATGTTGTCTTAAAGTGAAATCTTTAACGATGGCTTTCTGTTGATAAAGGGCCCTCAATTTTTTTCTACTTTTAAGCAATAGTTTGGAGTAAAACCTATCACATACTGTATATTCAGTGGCATGTCAATAACATATTTATAACATCATAACATATTTATCAAAAAAGTCAGACAGAACCTTATAATTCCAAGGTCTCGATAATGTTATAAGTAGGTAAGCACCCATAGCCCAGAACAGTATTATTTAGGGTGTTGGCTGTATCTTGAAACAAAGCTAACTCGCTTTAGACAATTTCCTTTCATTTTTCAATGTTTTCTTTCCTAAAATCCGTATTTCTGATTCTAAAAATGTTTTTTTTTGTAGCGCCATGTCCATTTTGGCAACCAAATACGCCTTCACCTATCATCGGTCTCTACTGTGTATTCTCTAATTAACATATTGTTTTTGACCTGCTCGTTTCATGCGTCTTGTATCTGGATTGGATCCTGATCAGATTTTAACCACACGCGTTTACACTTGTAGTCGAATGAGTCTCGCGTTTTCGCCAGACTGAAATACGATTACTGTATTATCGTTAATATGCAAATCAGCTCATCACATTCGAACACCAACCTCCTGTGTTGTTCCTGGTTTTTAGTTTTATGAATAAGATCTAAATCGTGATTTTACGTGCCGTTTTTACATTTTTAAAGGCGCCAACTTCAGCGTTCATGGAGCCGTGCGTCACCTATTGGCAGGGTTTTTGGTTGTTAAATGTGGCATTTACACTTGTATAACATGTGACTAAAATGCGTCTCAGATCCTCCTGAAGTGGTTTGAGCGATGATCAGATTTAAATCCGTTTCAAAAGCGTCTTGGATGCATTTACACTTTCATGTTTATGTGGATAATCTCTATCCCGATATAATCCTGATACTCAAGACGCATGAAACGACCAGGTGTAAACGGAGTCTCAGATCGGCTTTTACCTAGAACACGGGTAAAAATAACGTAATGGTAAGCGGAGACCAGTGTGCTAATCACCACCATGGGGACTTTGGGAATAAAACTTAAATACTGTGCCGCACCTTTTGAATAAAACTGTTTTATGTTTTATGAATCTGTCCCATTGACTACTGTTGACTGGCCAAAAATAACCTGCTGGTATCCACTTCCTGTTAAATAAATACAAAGTATTAAAATTGGACAAGTTGTATCAGACTCTTCCCAATTTTTTCTCGATGGTAAAAGGTAGCCAGGAAAAAGGGGGCGCTAATGGTTTACAGTAAATAGAACATTTAAAGGACTTTTGGAGAGGCGTTTGGACGTCCCTTCTAAAAAGAAAATCAGATTTTTTCTATTTATTTATTTGTTTATTTCTGTATTTATTTTGCTGCTGCTAAGGTCAAATGTCTGTGTTTATTGTACATGACCATTAAGGTGGTGGTAATGCATCATTCACGGTATTGCCTCCTGGCATTTGGCATCATATTGTAGTTCTCTTTGTGCTGTAATTGGTCTTTTATCTCTGCGATCAACCGAGCGCAGAGGAGACAAACTATCTGTTTATCATTTGATGTGGGCGATTAAATATTAAATGCGGACAGATGACGTTAAATTACTTATCAAAGCCGCTAAGAGCTATCTCAATCATGAACGCTGCTTTAAAGGTCAGAGTCGAGTTATGTTTGACGAATGGGTTCGAGAAGGCGATGATGTCATACAGCGAATTGTTGGGAAGAAAGACGGCAGTTCAAACGGGTCCAGTGAGATATGGACATTAACTAGAGCCCAAAAGTCTAAATCCACTACCAAGGACTATTTCCATTTTCCTCATTAATAAAAAAAAAATACTAATTCAATTTGTTATATTTCTTAAATGACATTAGATCATGCTGAACCAAGTCCAGAAATGTGTTTGCTTATTAAAAAAAAGTTTTATTCCAAAGGATTTTATGTGCTTTGAAATTTTGTAGGCGATTGAAACCTTTTTCGTCGGTACGTGACATATTGCGAAAACCCATAATGCGAACCAACAAAACAGCAGCAGCAGGAAAAGCAGGACAGTGGCAGAGCGAGACAGCTGGACTGAGGAGGAGACAAGAACCTTCTAGGTTCTAGAAAATAACCTGGTGTGTGTAATTGCTGAGAAACTACGGGCAGTTTCTTGACGTTTCATGTGATTGCTTTCATGTAATTAATTTCTGTGCCGTCATCTTTAGATGTTGTTAACTGTGGAGAGTAGACAGAAGACAGAAGAATGTTAAAAAAAACTGGCCAAAATTAATCAGTTCGTATTGTTTGTCAGACGACGATGGAAAAGTCAGCGAAGCCAAACAAGAGAAAACATGTACGCAGTTTGCAATATACGTAAAATTCTTAACGGAAACGTGTCGAACACTGTTTTTTCCTAGCAATTAACTTCCCTGCCAGTTTTCTTCCCCTCCATCAGCTGCCCCTTGTGGTCAAAGGTGGTACAACATACTCATTGTTAGCACCCTTCCGGTGCACCTCGACAGTGGAAAAAATTGGGGTGGGAGATAATTTTTTTCTGAGGCTAAAATGGTCAAATTGCTACTGGCAATGATTTTTACATTATATTTTTATGTTACAAAAAGCAGGGGGAAAAAATTGAATTTTAACCCCTTACCCTTCAAGGCTTCCATAATTTGATGGAAACGAGCGGCCGGCATTTGTGAACACATTTTTACACATTTTATCGTTTTCCTTAAGCGCATAAAGTCGATAGAAACTCGAAGAAAAGTACGGACAATAACACAACACATACAAGAGCGTTCTAACTGAGTGAATATCAGGTGCTAGTTTAAAAAAAAAACATTTCTCATACAGCTAAAATTTGATTTTTAAATAACGTAATAATATTTAGCTTTTCCATATCTGATGGTATAAAACAAATTCTTGGTCACACACTCAGACTTTTGGACCCAACCCTAGCATTGATGCTATTGCGAAGCCTCTGTTATTGCTGCACCACACACACACACACACACACACACACACACTGTCTCTGTATCACACTTTCACACACAATCTGTCTATGTCTATCACACACGCCATGACACTGATCACCTCCCAGCTCAGAGCTGTAAATTAGACACATCATATCATATCAGCTTCCCTCCATGACCGCAGCCTCACAGCCAATCACAGCACTTAAATCACGCTGCAGCGTTCAGGCACGAGATTGACCACAGTTTGAGGCCCGAGTGATTGCACGATCAAAACAGCTCGTCAGCGCTGCGCACACTGTGACAAAACCCGTCGGACTGGACCGGCCTGAATTTGCATAGGTTTTTTTATTTCCTTTCTCGTCGCATGACATCCACGGATGAGCACGAGTTATCCGTACCGCATATTAGCATCGCATACATAATCACATATTAGCATGGAGTGAGATGTAAAAACAGAAAAACAAGAAACTGCTCAGCTTTTCTGAAGACAGCGGGGTTGAAATAACAAATCAATCAACACTGAATCTAATGTTATAACTTGCTGCTGGGTGGATGAGAGTTTGATTCTTGCACAAGTGAACAAGAAACCTTTGAAAACTGGGATTTGTGATACAATATTAGCTTTAAAGAACATATTTATAACAACAAGAGCCTCACTGTTACAAAAATATTTTACTGATACACCATTTCACCTGTTAATCTTCTACATTTAACTCATAACCCACATGTAAGGAATAAAACACAATGGGGTTTTCTGATAAAACCTTTGACGTGTCGTTCTTTAATAAATAAAAATGTGTATTCCTTGGCAAATTGCTTTGGTATAAGCAGAATAAAACACTTCGGGACGTGCAGTTATAGGAAAATAACCAACGACGGGGTGGTGTGACGTGGCCCTGACACGAAGCGGAGTTGATTATTTTCCGATAACAACACGTCCCGAAGTGTTTTATTCTGCTTATACCAAAGCAATTTGCACATTTTTATTTATTAAAGAACGACACGTCAAAGGTTTTATCAGTTTATAGTTAAACATTAAATGTTGTGGAACGTCTGCGATACAAGTTCCTGTTCTCACTTACGTTATACCAACTATAAACAGTCGTTCCCTCACCTCTCCTTCCCCCTCTATTCATTTGCTGAGTGCATCCATCTTACCTATTGAGCTTACATAACATTGATAAAATTTATCTAAAACGTCCGACCTCCAATCTGCAGACAAACAAAAGTAGCACGTCCCCATATGATATCGGGTTATTTATATCTGAATGGTCGCAGATACAAGTTCTGCCACAAGACTTCATCATCATCAGCGCTTAATTTCAACATGGCGGTGGCGCATTACTGTGGCTCGCATCAATATCGCCCTAAAATGGCTAGCATTCATCCATGTTTGCTAACTCTTCCAGAGTCGCAGTGTCGGATCCTGAAGCCCGAAAAACTGCTGATGAGGCCGAGTTTCAAAGTCACGTCAATTTCGGCAGGGAGCCGAGAAGGCCCGAAGGCATTAGCCACACATTGAATTCATTAGCACTCACTCACTGACACTCTTTCCCCATTTGTGGCTTCGTGACAACCCGGCTGCACGGCTCACCACAGCCTCTCGAAATCTTTCAAATCCTTCAGCATTTTCATCTATATAAGAGCTGTGTACAGCTTTACAGTACTTGGCCTCCATAAACACCGCTTAAGTACTCAAGTGTATGTGTTGCTTGGTAACACCTTACTTAAAACCTGCATCATGACACATACAAAACCATGTCATAAATGTATCACGCATGGTGTCATACGCTGTCATGAGTTATCATAACAGTTGATGTGCAGTAAAATAACAGTGTTAAACAGTGTTACATCACCATTACCGGGAATTGTCATGATAGGTGTCGTAATGGTTGATGTCATGAGGTTATGTAACATGCTGATTTTTGATAATTGCTCCTAGAGACCATAGTGTATGGGTTAATACAAATGTGATTACACATACTTTATGACACCTGTCATCACATCTTACGTCACATCATAAAAATCACTAACGGTGATTGTGTCATGTGTCCGTCATAGAGTGTTTAGGATAGTTAAAAAGGGGCTTAATACAAACATATTTAATGTGTAATGTGTTTTTCATAGTGTTATGTCAGGGGTGCTGAGCTAGAGTCACTCATTTTCTATTTTTTGTCGAATATTAAGAATATGTAAAAACTATAGGAACTAAAAAAAAAAACTAATATTAAATCACTTTATAGCACAGAGCCCAGTTTCTTTATAATGTAAAGGCTGCAAGCTGGGCATTATAACTAACTAGAGAGCAATTAGCAAAAAATAAATAGCTTTAATTGCAGTTACCTTGATGAGCTATCTTTAGACATTGTGATATCTGGCATGACATGCTTATAGCGCATTCTTTCAATTGTCATGGAAGACCTGTCATGAAAACTGTCATGTAATAACATCTAACCAGAAAGCAATTAGCAAAAATCAGCATGTGACATAACCTGTCATGGCATCAAACATTATGACACCTTTCATGACGATTACCGGTAATGGTGACAAAACACTGTTATATCACTGGACATCAACTGTTATGACAACTCATGACAGCATATTACATTATGCATTACACGTTTATGACATGCTTATGTCTGTGTCATGATGCAGAGTTCAAGTAAAGTGTTACCTCATCTTCGCTATAGCCCTTATATGCCATGTGATGAAAATGTAAAAAAACGTAATCTCATCACGTCAGATAACACCAGAATTTGCGACTAACTGACACTGAATTCAAATTAGCCAAGCAATCTCTCCGTCTTTCTTGTCAGTTTTCATTTCAGCAGGTCTCCATGACCTACTTCTGAGGCAGAAGTAGCAACACATGGAAGCTTTCAGAATGTAAGCTTGGCTTAGTGCAGTGTTTTGAATTTAATTGTTTGTTCACTATAGCAAGAAAATGTAACACGTACACTTGTTCCCTGAAGGTTCATCACTCCAAGAACATCAGCTTTGATGAAAGCTGCAATAATGTATGTTTGGGAGAAAGATGATGTCTGAAGCTCCTAACTCTATTACATTAGCTACATTAGTCCCATCTCTTCTTTACAGTTCTCATTAGCGCTTACATGCAGAACAATCCATTAATAATCTAACAGATTATTAACTTCCACTATCTGGCGTGTCACCCACAAGAGGATGGGTTCCCTTTTGAGTCTGGTTTCTCTCAAGGTTTCTTCCTCGTGTCGTCTCAGGGAGTTTTTCTTTGCCACTGTCGGCTCTGGCTTGCTCATTAGGGATCTCGATATACATCTAGATTTCTGTAAAGCTGCTTTGTGACAATGCCTATTGTTAAAAGAGCTGTACAAATATAATTGAATTGAACTGAATTGGAATAGCCTAAACCGATAAAGGTCAATCAGTATGAAATTTATATCCAATTTAAATAGTTGGACCATCTGCATTTAATAATCCGTAAAGTGGAATAATAGCGATGTACCCTTTTAAATCCAATTACATCCAACATGGCGGCTGCGCAAAAAAAAAAAAAAAAACCCACAGTCCTGTGTCCTTCTTAAACATATTTTGGAAGCATAATGATGCGGGACATAATTTTTCTTCTTGCCTTCTGTTCAAAAAGGTCATTTGGAGGTCGTTATGCTGAGACTGTCATCACTTATCACTTATGACTGGTTAAAAAAACTTGGCTAACATGCGCACAAATTTGATTTGGGTTACATGTAAAGTTCATGTAAATAGAGATTTAGGGCATATATACTATTAATCCTGAGGATCACTTGCAGCTCAGCCGATGTAAATGTCTTTCTTATATCATTACTAAACTCTGGAATAGTGTTCCAGAGAACATCAGGAGCACAATTTCCATGGATGTTTTTACATCCAGATTAAAAATGTACTCGTTTAACCTGGCCCATTTACAGTCCTTCTTTATTTAAAAAAAACATCTTGTTAAATATACTTTTTCTGATTTATAATCGTTCTCATAGATTTATTGTTACTTCATCAGTAATTGTAGATCTCTTCATTAATCTTTTAAATGTGAAGCACTCAAAATGAAAAATGCTATATAAATAAAGTCTACTGTTATAATAAACAGTTCATTTGGAATTGGAAATCGGAATGAATTTATTCAGATTGACAAAAATCTTTCACAGTCAATGATGAAAAATAAGCTTTAACAGAATGAAAAAGCAGAAGATCTAGAAAGTCTAGATCTTCAACCCAAGTTCTCCAAGAGCTTTCTCCCTTCAACAGTTTTATATTAACTCCTCAAACCACAATCGTTGATTCTGCACCACAATTATGGACTGCACTCACAAAATAGCATTTTATCACTTCTTTATTCCATCCGTTTTCCTCTCATGCGGTTTTGCATCCAGTCCTTAAACCACGATCGTTAATTTTGCACCACAATACAAAAGCTTATTAAACTTGGATTAGCACAACACTGTTACATTATTAAAGAGCTTTATTTATGATATGCTTGTAGTGGTAGGTTCTAGTTTTGCCATATGACAACATCATCATCAAATACACTGTTAGAAAAAAGGGTTTCTCACAGGTTTTTGGATAGTTAATGGGTCTTAGCTTCCAAATTCGGTTCTACTTGGACTCTCTGAATGGAAAACCCTCCGTTGCAGGGTTCTACACAGAACCCTTAAGCATTCCCCCAGCAGGAACAACCAGAAAACCCCTAAGGGTTCGGTATTTAAGTATTTCTTAAGTACCATATTTTTGTGATGCAAAAAGCAAAAATACTTTAGATATACAGTATTACTTTGGCACATTATTAGAAAAAATGGTTCCTCGGAGTTCTTTAGATGGTTAACGGTTCTAGCATTGTAAAGGCGTTCTATTTCGAACTTTTTCTAAAAAGGAAATCCTCTGTTGTAGGGTCCAGATAGAAGCCTTAAGGTATCCCCCAGAGTGACAAATCAAAGAAACCTTTAAAGTGCTAGATAGGACCATTTTTTTCTAAGCGTGCTGATGCTTTTATCCAAATCTATTCTGAAGACAGGATACAATTGAGGGTTAAAGTTCTTGCTCAAGGGCCCAACAGTGGTTCTCTGACAGTCCTGGAATTTGAACTCTCAACCTTCAGATTGCTAGCTCAGAACTTTAACCCCAGAGCTACACTCTTAGAAAAAAAAGATTGAATCTAGAACCCTTAATGGATCTTTGAGGTTGACCCTATGGAGGGATTCTTGAAGGTTCTATGTAGGAGTGTTTCCCTATCAAAGAGGGTTCCTTTAGGATACTAAGAACACAACTATTCAAAGAACCCTTGAACAACCCTTTTTTTCTATGAGTTTTATCAGGTTTTTATCCCATCAGTAGTCTCACAAGATCGGAGAAACATCTTGTTTTTGAACCTGAACCTGAACCTTGAATCTTGAACCTGGGAATTTATAGAGCACCGAGCCAGACAATCCCATCCGGTGTGGGTGAAGATCTCGTACCAAACAGTAACACACTTTTATTGAACTTTTGGTTTCACTATTCCTTTATATTTAAGAAAACTTGTTCCCTTTGTGGTTACGATTGGAGAGCACTCAACACTCAGCACTCAACAATTCAGCTAATGAACTGGATTTTTAATAGCAAAGTCAAAGTGAAAATTCTTCCTCGTGGGGTTTCTATATAGCTTTCCTTATCAGCTGTTCTTCTGAAGGTGCGCTGGTGAAAAAAACCTACGTGGTTTGCATGAATCTTTTTGAGAGAATGACAGCAGTGCGTTGAAGTGCTGATCAAAAGTATTCACGAGATTCAACGAGGAATGCCGCTGTGTGTCTCTCTGTTATTCTCACTCTCTTCTCTTTTTAATAGACCTCATTCAAAGTATTTGAAAGGAAAAAAAAAAACAATCTACTCTAGCGCCTCTATCGCGAAATAGATTTCGTTAATCATAAGCGCTGGGGGAAAAAAATTCAGTATATATGCTGATTTCATTTCCTACAAGTCCGCGGCATCAAAAATAAATTTGCATGTGGCGCGCGGGGACGGACCGGGGCCTGCCAAACGTGCGAGGTTCAGCGCTGATCACGAGCACGAGTGTTTCCCGGTTCAGCGCGAGGTTGCCGCATTGGGGGGCCTGTGCTGTTTTTACAGCTCTCTCCCATTCGCAGATGTCTAATAGGCCATAAGCGCTGGAGTAACGACATTAAGGGCGAGAAATGCCATGAAAGCAAAGACGGAGCAAACAAACAGACAAATCCGATATTCAATTATCGAGGATAATTCAAAAGATGTTAGGGGCGCAAATGGCTTCTGTTTCTCTCTCTCTATGTCTCTCTTTCTCTCCAGCTACATTTAAATGCTCTTCTCTGCTTCTGTCGCTCAGAATGCCAAATGAGTATGCAGCATGTCGCCTTCTCCAAAAGTGGAACATGATATTCGGAACACTTTTTTTTCTTCCTGAAACGTTTTTTTTTTTTTTTTTTTTCCTGAAAGGTGCACATGCACACTTATTTTTGACAATAGAGTTCAGAAGACAATGCAAATGTCAGACAGTCAAAAGGTTTCCCGCAATCACTCTATCGGGACCTGCCTTGAAATGAAAATGCGTAGGAAATGTAAGGTAACATGTCAACAATAACGTGCGAACGTCAGTGTGTGACGGAGTCCTTTGCAGATACTTGCCGCTGAAGGCGCAGCACGTGCTTGTTATAACCGATTCACTCGGCTTACGCACTCCCAGCAGCTCGACGAGTCTGTGCAATGGAGTATCATTATAGTAATCGGTGACTGCTGGTCATAATTGTCTTCATGAAGCAACCCAAGCTTGTGCGGTCAACCGTTCCTAACAGAGTCGTCTACCTCAATCACTCGCTGCTCTTTGCAGAGGGTAGAGACAGAGAGAGAGAGAGAGATTAGGAGTGTGTGAATGACTGAGGAGCTTCAGACATTTTTTACGGTTCACCAGGCATTCGGATGGGTCAGAGTTCCCTCAGACAAGGGATAGAAGCAGAGTAGTCCAATTCCCACACAACTCTACCACTGAATTAAAACACCTGCGGGTCCTGAACAAAAGTGCGCCATTGGGAGTCCCATTAAGAATTCAAAAACCTATGTTCACACTGGCAAGAGACAAAGTGGCAGGCGACCATTTGTTTTCCATGTATGGTGACGAGCAATAATCAAATTGAGATTCACCCCATTTTTCTCCCAATTTTTATAAATGACCTAACCACATTTGTAGGGCACTATTGGTAATAAGCTAATATCTCGTGTCAACTTCGGCTAAAGTTAACATCTAAACAGTTTATGTGGTTGATTTATACAGGATAAGCACAGTCACTAGACTTGAATTTACAGATGCAAAAAAAAATTTATGTTGAATGCCAATTTTGTAATAATAGCTAGTTGGATAAGTCAGCAGCTAGCTAGTTCGGAAACATTACTCTACTAGGTAGCGTTGCTATTAGATCTCAGTTACTTCAATATTTTTCACCATTTCAGACTTCACATTAAACCTGCAAAATCTCCTATGTTGTACTGATGGACCACAGTAGGGAGAGAACATCCTGCCCACCTCACTTTGTCTTTTATCTGACACTTTTACATAAAAACAAATTGTTTGAAAAGGAATTCCCTTGTCAATGGTGCTTAGTGGCTAAAGCTGGCATAAGCTAACTAACCTCTGAGTTTCACAGGGACCATTCATATGGGGATAAGCAGGCGGTAACTTGCTCTATTTTCCAAATGCAAATGATATTCTTTCAATTACAAATATTAGCTCTATTGTCAAGTGAAGTCTGAAAAATGCTGCCATAAAGGAGTGTAGCAAGCCTCACTGTTGCTAAATATAAGCAGTCGAAACACACAGCCACAAGTTTAAGTTTCCCTCTAAACATAGACCTAGCATATATGAACACATAGCTAGCTAATTCTAAAGCAGCAATGCACATGATTAGATAGTAAATGTTTATTATGATCTATTCATAAAGCAATTCAGTAAGAAACAATATTAAAAGTTAAAGTAATAATTCAAAATGACACAGTACCTTTCACAGTAACATTTTGGCTACTGCTATTTTTTATTACAGCCTACACATTTACAAGAAACAAACCAGAGGGTGAAATCAGCGACTTGTTGCCGTCTAGTGTGAATGCAGTGTGATAAGCGAGAGCTATTTTAACAGATTTGATATGAATGAAGTCTTAAGAAAAGCTACGAGTGCTAACCTGCCCTTCACCCTTCAGATTTGGCTCAATCAAATTCTTATGAATTTGCAATCTATTTTTGGTCTTCCTGCTTCACTTCCATTACAATAGCTGGAAAATGTCATTGTCTCATGGTAAACTTTAGCTATGCTTATGTTTTTGTGATTTCTCTAATCTGAGGGAAGGCACCCATTTCATCCTCTCAGACATTTTTCTTTTTTACCACAGTGAAAGAAATACGTTTCCTGCGCTACACTTCCTGCGCCCGCGTTCTTTTGTTCTCCGAGCAGGCTCATTGTCTGTGTGCGGGTGCAGGCCTTGAATGATGCTGAGTGTTTTATGGCCATGATTTGGCGTTGGAAGGCTGCTTTTTAACACAGGGATGCGGTGGGAAAGGAAAGATAGCACAAAGAGAAATTAGAAAAAAAGAGAAACAATAGGGAAAGAACAGTAAGCAAAAGAGGAAAACGAACCAAACTTTTGGTGACACATTTATAGTTAAAGTGAAGTCAAGGCTTTTAATACACCTGGTTTTCAGTCTGAGGCCTGGGAATCCATCGTACTGTGTTTGTCTTTCCAATGCCAGGGAGACCTTCTGATGGCAGGCATGTGAGCACAGGTGGGGATAAAAAATAAAAAGTCTGGCCACCAATAGAAAACTGTTATATGCTCCTATAAATGCAGTTAAAAACGGAAGATATTAAAAAGTGGATGTCTCGTAATTTTTTTCGGCTAATGAAACCAAAACTGAGGTCATAAAATTCAAAGCAACAAAATCTTGGTGTCATTTTTCACCCAGAAGTCAATTCGATAAGCAAATACATTTAAGTAGCTTAAACCAGTTTTTTTTTCCAGCTTAGAAAAAATGCTAAGATAAAACAATTCCTGATGTTAATTAGTTTTCTCCGTCCCGTTTACAGCTTGTTCAAAATGCATGGGCTAAGTAAAAAAGTAAAAAGAGAGACCATGTTATCCTGGTCCTAGTCTGTCTCCACTGGCTCTCAGTACACTTACAAATCCAGGTGAAGGTTTAATTATTTGGATTTTAAACTTTAAATGCTTTGTCCCATTCTCATATCGCTGATCTGTCTTTTCACTCCAATTCGAGATGTTCTTGATCAACTGATCTTTCTTTTCACTCCAACTCGAGATCTCTTAGACCAGCCAATCAGCTGTTTCTGACTGTTCCACGGTCTCGATTAAAGCTCAAGGGCGACCGTGCTTTTGCGATAGCAGCACCGAGACTGTGGAACAGCCTATCAAGCCGTAATAGATGTGCTTCTTCCATATCTATCTATTCTCTAGCATTTGGTGGTTTAATCTGTGTATAAGGACTGCCGGTTGATGTATTGCTAGTGTGTCAAATGGGTTTTTTTCATACTATATTCTTATAATACTTGTATTCTTCTTGTATGTGTGTTTATACTACTGATAATGCAGTATGTTAACAATTCATGATGCATAATAAACATTGCTATAAAGTGTAATGCATTTTCATAAATATTCATAACACGGTGTATAATGCTTTATGAATGCATTATAGCATGTTA
>JAOUQW010000023.1:8717812-8740989 GCA_028565825.1 Olivaichthys viedmensis
ACAGATTATCACGCACATACATAAGCCTGTTTAGGCTGTAAATCATGTTCTAAAGTGATCTTGAGGGTCTTAACTAATAATTACCATCACAGTAGTCCATGATTAGTTAATTGAAGAGGTTTCATAATCATTTTGTTTAGTAACAGTTTTGTGTCAATGGCATTAGAAATCAAGCATTCATCATTTATAGACGGCACTATTCAGCAAAAAGAACTTGATTTTATAGAAATGTGCTCACATTTCATATATGTAGGTATGTTAACTTAATTGTATTTAACAAGCACAATCTTTATTGTTATTGTGCAGATTTCAAAATATCACTACAGATAAAGTCTGTCCCATTCTAAGGTTCCTTATTTTGGACAAATAAATGAAATCTTTTTGAGTGGCCTCGCCCGGAGTTGATCATTTTTCTATAAATGCGTGCCCCAGAGTGCTTTATTCCTCTTATACCATGGTAACTTGACAATGATTACACATTTTTCTTTGTTAAAGAATAACAAATTGGGTAAATCAACTATTTTTTGTTATGCCACAGCGCTGTTGAATTCTCTATTCTGATTGGTCGGAAGATGTTGATTAATTTTCTATAACTGCACGGCTCTGACAGTAGTGCCGGCTGCAAGACAAAATCACAGGTATATATTAATCTGCACGTTCTAATACGTTATTGTTTCTGTAGTAACAACTCATTCACAGGTACTTGAATGGTGGACGCTCAAATAATTAAAACTAACAATAAACGGATTTAAAAAATGTGTAATCATTGCTGTGGTGAAGCTTTCTGTAAAGAGAAAGTTTATTTAACATTTATGGAAGGAGACTCCGGTGTCGGCGCTTTGTAACAGTCAGAGGTTTATACCTATAGAGATTTCCAAAGTTTGAAAAGCTTGGCGAACAGAACAGTCACACCAACTTTTCGGTTAAATTGTTGATGGAGAGATGAAAAAGTAAACATTTGTAGATAGTAATTTTTAAATACAACGTTGTAATAATATTATAAACCATAATAAAAGGTTAGGAACTTATCGTGATATAAAATTCTTATATCGACACGTCTACCTGTGAGGTTTACCTTTTGTCTACACACACTTCTCTTAGAAGCAAAGTATCATAAGGGAGCGCTAAGCTAGCCCAGTGATACTATATATGTGTCTCACACGCACACCAACACACACCACCATCCATTAAAAATCTAAGGCTGATCTGTTGCAAAAAACAATATTTAATGGGAGCGAGTTCCATCTCCTAAAGCAAGCTTCATTGCTGCCATAGCAACAACTAGCAATGCTAACAAACATGTTAACACCATGTCCAAGTGTCTCACCACGGAAAGGAGACGTCTTTAATTCTGAAACGAAATGGAGTGTGAAATGGAGTCAGTTTTATGACAAAAGTCATCAACAAAATTACAAGATCCACACGCAAAGTATTATCAAAATCTAAAAATAAAGGAAATAGGAATTAAATTAGACATATATATATATATATATATATATATAGGCTTCCCTGATGTACAGCTGATTGCATCTCTTTCAGGATGTAGAATAAACAACACCTGAGGTGACACATGAAGCGTGATGGGTGACAACTGATCCTTTAGGGCATGTGATTTTATTGGCAGGCATTTCATTTGCATGTTGAACTGTTAAACGGTTGCATGCAACAGTACAGCAGTTTTCATTTGGCGGGTTATCTTTTCCTCCTGCCAATCATGTCTTTGATTTATTTTGTCTTGTTTGAGCCCTTTGCTGTTGAACTTTTGTCGGAAACGTCCCATTTCTCTGGAAACTTTGTGTTCTACACGTTATATGATGGAACTTGTATGAAAATCTCTTATGTGGTTCTTCTCATGACAGACGAGTTCCTCACCAAGGCATGGCGGTATCCCAACGAGTTACATGGCATCGGCAACTATGGCAACGATTCTTATCGCATATTCTGTGTGGGAGAATGGAGAGAGGTGAGACTTTATCACACACACAATATGCTAAGAATAGCTCTCAGCCTAAAAGATGCCTTGTATGTGCACTCTGGATTTTTCAGGTCACCCCAAATGACCACAAACTGAACAAGTATCACGCGTGGCTGTGGGAGAACCATGAGCGATTGGGGATCTGATGTCAAACTGTTTCCTCGTTGAAGATTGCTAAAGCCTTATTGGCTGTGCTGAGCGCCACAATACTGCCTTCATAACATAACTTTTAATCAGGCCAAGGAAGTAAAAAAGGTTTTTTTTTGGGTTGTTTTTTTTGAGCAATACTGAGAGACAGTCTACGGCTGAAGTGAATTTCCACAATAGTGAATAATCCATTTTTTCCCCCAACTTGTCCCAAGACTATCTTGTCTGTCTTGTTTTAATGTATGATTGTTAAAGCTGGCCATCCTGCTTTTCAAAATCTTAACTCAGGCCCCACTGGTATTTTATTTCTTCCTCTGGCCTTTTTCAATATGCAAGTGAACACCCCAGCAAATCTATTTTCATGTGGTATTTTTTCATTTTGGCCCATTTCACAGACGTCATAAGAATAGTGAACAGGTTGAAACTGAAACTTAATTAACCTGACCTCACTGGTCGCACATACTCGGGCTGAAAGCATGATGGGGGGATTTTAGAAAAAATTATTGAACCTTTTGCTTTAATATGCTGTTCCTCAGGGAAGAAAAATTGTGTATGTTAATGTATTAAGAGTTTTTACTTGTGCTAATATGTACGTATTGGTTCTTATCAAGGTGGAAGGAACAGTGTTAATCAGGCTCCCGCGTGGCGCAACAGAAAAGCGTTCACCCTATCCTCAAGCGATCGCGAGTTTGAATCCCGCCGTTGCCATCCATACCCAAGAGTCCGCGCTCTCTGGGTGGGAAGGATGGGATTTCTCTCTCCCGATAGTTAGAGAAACACTAGCCTACGCCAAACGCAATCAGCTGCCGTCTTAGAAGCAGCATGTGTTAGCCCTCGTCCTCCCTGGTTGGTAGCTGTTGTGTGATAGTGGAGAGAGCTAGCTAGTGGGTGAAAATTGCGAGTGACCAAATTGAAAGAAAATTGGGTAACAAAAGAAAACGGCGCCATTATTCTCAATCCCAGTCCACTTCATGTTTTTGAGATGAGATTATTAAGGAAAGGAATAAAAATGTGGGTCTCATGGGGTCTCAATAATTAAGTACTGGCATAATAAGCTTGTTATACTATACATTTGTGTAATAAAGTGGCCAAGGTCTTTTCCTGTGTGGTTTTATCCCTGTGCTCTACCACACATTTTACTGCAATAAATATATTCTGAGTTTAGTTCCTTCAGAACAAAAGAGAGAAAAAGACAGAGTTAAAAAGGCTTTAATTAAATGTTCTTACCACTGTTTTTGGCATAGAATGAATCAAATTATTACAACGTATTATTTTGTGTGTGTGGTAATATTGCGAAACAAAGCCCAAAATCTGAAACGTACATGGAGGTAGACTAATGGAGCTAAATTCATGGGTTGGCTACCTTTTTCAATTTAAGACAAGTTACTTTGACTCAATTTGAAAAAGGTCTGATGTTATGAGGTTTATCAAAATGAGCTCATGCATCATACTCATGAAAAGAAAAGAAAAAAAGACGCAGGTTGAGAGACAACCAAAATTGGATCCTGGATCTGCTGTGTGTGAGTTTCCACATGGAGAGTTCAAAATAAATAAGTAAAAATCAATCATTTGCGCCTTAAAATCAAATGCAAGATAGGATACGTCACGCAAGGACTTTCAGCGTTCATATGAGTAGGTGCAGCATCATCGGTCAAGTGAGGCTCTTTGCACATCCAACAACATTCAAAAGCCCCTGAAATTAACTCTAAACTATAAAACAAAGCCAAAAAAAAGGAAAACACCACACTTGACACATTTCTGACATATAGGCATCACAAAATGATGCTCTACTTACCAATACAAATAAATAAACATTGAAATGAATTAAGAACAGACACAAATGTGTAAAAAAAAGGAAAGCAATCTAACATCCCCTTGCATAAATGCATAATTTCTCTATTATGAAAGAAATTACACCTAAGAGATTGTAATAAATAAATAAATAAATAAACAAACAACATTAACAGCTCAAGAAACTAAAAATCAAGAGAAGTTATTCAACAAAAAAACACAAGATATCTGCAGTTAAACCTCGGTTTCAGGACAAACACACAGCATAAATATCCTTCCCAGGTCAAGCGTTCATGCATTTCATAAAGTCTGTGTAGGATGGAGCAAAAAATACAAAACAAAACAAAGTTCCCTTAGTTTGAAATTTCATCAGCGTCTTGTCGTCCATACACTCATCTTTCTCGATAGTTATTTTGAGTGTTAAGTGGATCATTACTTTTTTTTTCCCATACTGTCTTGTTTGCTTGTCATTTGAGACACAAACATTTCTGCCCAATTTTTTGCTTTGTCTAAATTATGGGTGGGATGAATATACCAGTATGACAATGTACCATGATAAAGGTAACTGGTGCTACACCAGTACAGATAATGATGTGGTTTTATAACTTTAAAACTACCTCGCCTGTTACGCGACTGCAACTGAATTATTATTTGAATTATGATTTTAAATCAATTACGATACATCAGAGTTAAAAAAAATAAAATAAAAAGAAAGAAAAAAAGTGCAATGTCGTGTTTCGTGTCATTTTTTCATACCGTTCCATCCATAATCTAAACTGAGCAAAATCATAATGCTTCATTGTAGTAAATTGTTTAAGGTATTTGTGCCCAAAACTAAAACCGGGGAAAGATTCAGATTTATGATATACAACTGCATTTTCTGCTGAGAGACAAATCGAAGCCAACATACAGCAATATATTCCATTACGTGCCATGCTGCAGTCCCTTTCTAAAATCTTAATCTGGCTTAAGTGTATTAAAAACTTCTGTAAAGTCTCTTATAGCAGAGCAGCAGAGGAATTTGTACTGTGCATATAAATTAGCCTAGTACAAACCATAAGCATAGTCCAAACGTAAAATTGCCCAGCCCTTGATGCAACAGCATTGCTATTGTCACCCCTCTTGTCCCGACTGGGTTGAATCCCTGTAGCCACACCGTTCAACCTCCCAGCCCCTCCCACTTCTTCAAGTTTAATTCGCCTGATAGGCTTTCCTTCCAGTCGCCCCATCCTCCTCGCTCTCCAGTTCCTGAGATTCTGATTGGTTAACGTCCTTTAAGGATACCGTCCAGCATGCGGTCGCCTTTCTCCGAGAGCCAGTAGCCAGCCATGGCGGCCACGCCCCCAATAAAGATGGCAGTGAAGACCATGTCTCCTTTAGCGGCTAACGTGGCTAGCGCGCAAATCACCACGCCGAAAAACATCTGCTGGAGGACGAGCACCTCGTCATCCGTCATGTCGTCAAATAAGCCTTTGTCTGGATCGGCTGAACAGAGAGAGCACGAAAGCAGGACACGCAGAAGTGTCAATGTTAGAAAACCACTTACGTTACATTGTTATTGTCATCATCATATACATATACAGTACTGTGCAAAAGTCTTAGGCACACGCAAAATATATTCTGTAAAGGGAAAATGCTTAATGAAGTTAAAAGTTCCTGAATCAAAAAAAAAAAAACTATAAAAAGCAGTAAACAGTAGTGAACTAAAACAAATCAATATTTGGTGTGAGCAGCCTTTGCCTTTAAAACGGCATCAATTCTCTTAGGCACACTGTCGTCGGCTGGTAGGTTGGAGAACCTACCACGGTTCTTCTGCAGAACTTTGGCTCTCACTTGCTTCTGTCTCTGCAGGTAAAATCCCAGACAGCCTTCATTCTGTTTTTATCTAATTACTTAATATGTTACTTTCTTTAATGACTTCCAAAAAAATTCTCTGTAACATTTAACTTAAAAATTTGCTCTTTTCTACTGACACACTAATGCAGAAGACAAAATCATCATTCAAGACAATTTATATAAAAAATGTGGGTGTAAGACTTTTGCACAGTACTGTATATATACACAGGGACGATATATTGTGCCTCCAGGACTATGGTGGAACATGAAGACAATACAAGGGCTCTGCACACAACTGCAAGTGAAAGATCAATGTACAAAATGTACACGGGCAGTATGATGCAATAAATGCACAGGACAGTATGCGGATCTACACGGTACACAAAACCACCCTGTAGGTAAATACACAGTATACTAGCTACATAGAACATGCACCAGAAAAACTAGACAGCATAACCGTGCAAACCGCAAAAAAGTGCAAATAGCACGAGATGTAAACAACCGTAAGTATTAGCAAAAAAGAAAGTCGTGTGCAAAATCCTAGAAATGTCTGACCAAGCATTTAGATTCCGGTCTGCCGTGTTCTTATACGCGTCATGTGTTAATCCTAGCTATAAAAAGATCACAGTTGGCCAGAGATTGAAATAAAAACGTTTTCTTAATAACAACAAATAAAAAATAAAATAAAAAAAGGCCATTAAATTGAGTTCTGGTGTATTATAAAAAAATTATTATTATTTTTTTTTAAATATTGGTAGTGCCAGTGTGGTGAGAATTACGTTGGTGTAAGATAAAACACTATATATGCTTTTGTGGCCAAAAAAACAGCACTTATAGTGAAGTTAAAGCTAGTCACATACAGGGACAACATAAATTTTGCCCTAATTCTAACTCCATATTGCAAAGTTTAATCTTATTCTATCCACAATAAGTCCCATGATGCCTTGCGTGAGATATCTACAAAAGAACGTCCGGACAAATGCATCTAAAAGGACAGATATTTGCAAAAAATAATCTTAAAATGAGGCGACAGTGGGAGGATGAAAACATAAAAAAATATTTGCGTTATTTTAGCGTTTATTTAATGTTATTCATGTTTAGCTTGCCACGCAGAGCCGATGAACAACTTGAAAAGCTCCAAAGCACAGCAGTACCTTCATGGTGGTAAAGCTGGGCTTTTGATGACGACTGTAGACAATTTAAAAAAAAAATTCTAAGGGCAGATATTAAGCCTAACCAAAACCTGAAGTGTCCGTACCACTAAGCTTGTACACACACCCTCTGTTTATTTAATCAGTTACTGAATGGCGCTCAAGATTAAAGCCTGATGCCACACCATAATACACTCCTACACCACAGCCCTGTCTTTAATTATTACTCAGACCCAGAATATCGACACATGGAGCTTAAACATTATGGATCTCTTCAACATCGTGGCACTGTGCTTTAGTGAGCGGTTCATGATCATAACATTCATGTTTCTAGCACAGGTTTAGTTTCACTTGGCTGTAAAGGCTGCCCAGAATTCCTCAGAGATATTTATAGAAAACAAAACATAAAGAGAAGCCAACTTACTCTCACCAGCTATGCTAAAAACAATGTACAATTACACTTGTGTTTCTCAACTGGAAGTTCAGCACATATCTCAAAATACAGAGGTCACGTAAAAAATAAATATTGTGGCTACTGTAATATTTAACCCTAACACTATATTGCAAAATGTTGCCAATATCCTAACTCGAAACTGAAAAGTGTGTGTGTGGGGTGGTTGTTTTTTTTACTCACAAGGCGGCAGGTTCTCCACACAGATGCTGTCCCTGCGTATGAAGCCCTCTGCGCACTCACAGCGGAACGCACCCTCTTCATTAATGCAAGCTTCATTCAGTCCAGGACATGCTATGGCTTTCTCCTTACACTCATCCACATCTGAGAGAGAGAGAGAGACGGACGGGACATTTTGAACCTTTTTTTTTCCCTATTCAGGACAAACTACAGTTCGGCCGAAAACGTACAGCAAGGTATAGCCTTGCTATGGTTAGTGCTTTAATAAACTTTACACGAAGCGCAAACAGCCCGGAAACTAATACAGTACTTTAACATGGCTTTTTATGAAAGCAGGAGCCTTGGGGCTGAATGTGTGAAAACACTTTTCTACATGATTGTAGAAAAGTGCGGATAAGCACATGGTTTTGGAAGACAAAATCGAAGACAGAAGAGCATGTGGGGATGTGTGTAAACAACAACACAAAATGTTAACATGCAAGTCCGATGCCATGAAATTGGTCATACCATTGAAAGAGTAAAAGACCAATGGCGAAAGGAGGTGACTTACCGAGGCACTTGGCTCCAGACAGTCTGTAGCCTCGAGCACATTTCTTACAGCGGGCAGGACCACTGCCCATGCAGCCTACACATGCCTGATCACAACCTACACGCAGAGAGACACACACACACACACACACACACACAATGGCAGAGTGACAGAACAATTAACATTCTCTGTGTGTTGTACTGTAACAACCCAGAGTTTGAATAATAAACTCAAAGCCACTGATCGTCATGTAGAACAGAGAGATTTACAAACACATACATCCTCAGTGTTTGGTAACAATTAAAAACACCCAACTGGCAGGAGAAATGTTTCAGCTTTCCATTTACAGCTTCTATTCTATTTCTTTCTTTTTTGCCATTAGTGTTGTGTTTTGATTAGGGACCTACAACGACAACAAATATAAATTACCGCTTGTACATCTGCCTTTCATTAACTACAATGAGAAACATAAGTGACAAAAAAACTGTCAGATCAATATATGGCAGAGAAATTAGTGAGACACACATTTGTGTTACATAGACAGCATTTAATAAAAACAAACAAAAAAAAACATCTGATCATGTGTGTGCTGGACTGACCTCTGCACTCGTATGAGCCATCGGTGTTGAAGCAGTAAGTGTTGGACGAGCAGCGGGCCAACTCAGTACCGCACTCGTCTACATCTGCGAAACAAAACACACCTAATTCACAAAAAAATCCACATCCTGCTTTCCACGCATGCACCTCAGAAGCTCAATGTTCCTTCACCCACTGAGGCAAGTTAAATATCTTTCTTTTCTTTCAAGTTTTAAGAAGGATTTATATTTTAGGCTGATACACAAGGATGTTATTGTGCCACTGTTATGTATACAATCGTCGATGAAGTAAATTACATTAAATTAAAAATAAAGACAGCATATGCCTTCGCCAAATTTAAAGTAAATAAAATTTAAGACGGGCAGCACAGTGGCGGCTCAGTGGTGTTGGTGCCTCACGGCTCCGGGGTTCGATCCCGAGTTCTGGTTACTGCCTGTGCAGCGTTTCGCATCTCCATGCCAATAGGTGGATTGGCTACTCTTAATTGCCCCTAGGTGTGTGTGTGTCTCACTGCATTGGCAGATCATTTTGGTTTTTATGCGAAAAGGAAGTAAAATGATCTCCCAGTGCAGTAAGATCATTTCACTTGATTACTTAAAAAGTCTAAATATAGGTTAAACAGTCTTATAGTAATTTTATAATAATCCTATAATGAGAAGAATTACCTGCTATGAGGTTATTTTGTTCGGTATTGATTAAACGGCTTCGCTATAAAGGGTGCTGGAAACAGATCCAGTCCGTGTTCTGGTCTCTCCATGACGGTTTGACGACATTGCGCTTCTTCATAATATTCAGCCTAACAGCAGTAACACAATTTGAGGAGTTTTGGGAAATTTTCTTAAAGATTTGCAAAAGTATTTTGGATGGAAATCTACCTACCCTCTTTCTCTGCATCTCTTACACTCTGAGGACACACACACCCACATGCAAGCACCCACTCGCATACACACACACACCATACACACAGTGCTTCAGGATGCGATACACAAACACAGCCACAAACGCGCGCCTACACACACACAAATACAGGCAGACGCACGCACGCCCCTCAGGACATGCGAACGCACGTGCTGGAATGCAAATATACACTCTCGCGCTGACATGCTAATGTGATGAGATGGACAGGTGGATGCATTCGTGGAATGATGCAGCACGTGTCAGCAGAGGCCTGGCTTACTTCTCTCCATTCACACACATCACACAGATATGGACGGATAAGCAGAGAGTAAATACACACACACACAAACAAACAAACACACACACACACACACACACACACAGAAGGGACAGTGCCTTTCTCTGACTGCATGACAGATGCTGAATGGCGCTTTCCATTACAAAGCCTCGGTGAAACAAGTGCACTTCCGGTGCAATTCAAGCGTTCGTCTGCTTGCTTGTTTATTAGATTAAATGGGACCATGTGGACGAGGGCAACACACTTGTCTTTTAGATTTAAGATATCAAAGGTAAGCTGAAAAACAAAATAATGTTATGTATTTTAAGAAATTCTGTCAACTAAAATTTGCTTTATAGTGCTTATAAAATGAATAAACAAACTGAATGTTTTTTTTGTTTGTTTTTTTACTTCAAACTGTTGTCTCTCTTTGTTTTTGCCCTTTTTAGGTCAGCTTACTGAAAATTTTTAAGGAAGTCGGTTTCCTGACATTGTCCTATTAATGTCTATTAACGTGAATGCTTAAAACAATTTAAATATGTAAGTTGTCTGAACTCATATTTTATTGCTTTTTTTTTTTGGATAGAAAATACTCAAGACTCATGTCATGAGTTGCCTAACCATTAGTTAAAAACATTAAAACCAATTAACTACTTTTGTTCAAACGGTTCCATGATTGTTTTTCTCCGTAAAGTCAACGTTTGACAGTTTATCGTGTAGGGGTGATGTGCATTGCTAAGGCTGCTATCCAAACTCCAGATTGGCAAAGCAAATGTCTAAACAGCTGGCCCATGGGCCAAATCCAGCCCGTGTGTAAACTTTATGCGACCTGCCTTGTAATTTCAGATCGTTTTAATTAAACAGAAAACATTTCGATTTTATTTCAACGAGCTTTCAGTAGATTTAATAAAACTGAGGGAAGGAGGCCAAGCTGTAAAACAACACCATGTTCAGAAACACATTAGCAGTAACATCAGCAGATATTCAATTCCAAATGGATACAAAACGATGATGACCTTACAGAAAAAAATGCTAATATCGGCAACATCTGGACACACCAGAAAAATGCAATTTGCATATTTGCTTGTGAAATAGGTGGGACTGGAGAAATAGTGGAATAATAAAATAAAATAAATTCTCCATCTTGGTGCATGGTGTGGTTAAAAATTTAGCAGTGGCTTAGGAATTAAGCATTTTAGCATTTAAACTGTGGCTAGTTAGATGATCATGAGAATGAGGAAACATCTGAGGAGCTATTTCCTCATTCTACCTCTGCTACTTCTGTTGGCTCTGCCTCTGCTTTGGAGAAGGAGACCCAGTAGCAGACGATTCTGGTTTAGGCACATAAAAGGGTTAGTTATGGCAATGGCAAATGTATTACATGGGACAAAGCAGCCCAACTGTAAAGCAGCCACATTTAAGGCTTTCACAGATTTTGGAATCTAGGCCAAAAGTGGCCTGAATACAACCAACCATCTCTAATGATTGATTGGGCACCATTTTAATTTTGCCCCTGTGGTGACCCAATTGTAAGTTCTGGTCCATAACCTGCCTGAGATCTGGTCTCAATAAGGTGGAATTGTGACTGTCCTGGCAGCCAAATTTGGATGACTTCCTCACCATCATTCCACAGAAGTATGAACGTGAAGGTCAGCATTGAGCCAACACTCATTTGCAAAAGAGGCTTCGTCCACTTTGGATTTTTTAGTGCTAACTAACTTTCCGTTGTTCTACTTGTTCAGTTATGACAAAGTTAGCTATAATCACGTGAAATACTGACATGCCAAACAACTTACTGATTTGTTACTGCGGTCATTGATCCAAACAGTTTACAAATTTGATGTCCTAATTTGGTGTTCTGCAGGTTTCTCTTTATCTTGAAAAATCAGCTCCCAGATTCATTTCTTTCTTCCGCAGCAGATTGTGTTTTATTCCACACAACAATATCTGGCGATGCTGCCATTTAGCACTTTATTCCGCCATGTTTCCGTTTCTGAACAGTAAAGATGGGGGCGTGTCTATAATATGATTGACAGGAGGGATGTAAACTCAACCAAGCACGAACCTTTTCAGGTGCTTTTTTTTCCCTCAGGCATACGATGCACTTGCTTTTATCGTGTTGTTTCAACAATTATGTTTCATCATGTTCCTCAGATATTTCCGTGGTTTTTCGTAATTGTATTTTTGATCTGTGCATCTTTAAGGGCTTGTTAATGAGCTCATAAATTTAATCTGGTGAGTTAATGCATGATAAATACTAAACCATGTCGTGATGGCTCTAAGTTTGACCGACAGAGCCAGAGGAAATAATAATCCTAGACATCTGCAGATTGTTTAGACATGCTGAAGTGCCTCAATCTCCTGTCTCCTCCAGACTGTGTAAAAGGCCTGAACTGCCCATGGCACAAAGAAACCTCTCACCCCTCCTTCCTGAACCCAGAGAGAGTGGCTAATAAATAGCGGTGCAGGAAAATGGCCTATTTCCCCTGCAGATACATCAGTCACGCTGCAGCACACAGGGCCCTGGGTCTCAGCACTCTAACCGCTACCAGACTGGAACCACACAGATGGGACGGGGACTCATGCTGCGTCTGGAAACGCGCACTTCTACTCTAAATAGTGTGCCAAAATCGCACTCCAAAATGATGAATGTGGCCAAAACCGTAATATTCATCAAAATAGTTTGTTTCATACACCTACCATATAGGTCACCTTGCAGGTCTATAATTACTGACTGTAGCCCATCTGTTGCTCTGCTCGCCATCAATGGAAAGGGACCACCATAGGACCACTACTAACCAGATATTATTTGGGTGGTGGGCCATTCTTAGCACTGCTGGGGTTTTTACACACTGTATTCTGCCGGAAATAAACCACTGCCGATGTCACCAGAATTTGAAAGCAACAGCTCAGCTTCTGCTTCTCTTTGATCATTTGAGTGTTGCAGAAGCACTGCAAGGCATTTTGGAAAAAAAGACGTGCGTGGAAAAAAGCAATAATAAGTTAGACCGAAGCGTCGAAGTGAATTCCTACAGCTTGCAGGATGTTCATCATCAAAAGTTCAAAGTTAAAGGATTGTATGGAAGGCCAGCTGTGGTGTTATAATCTACCTAAAAAAAGGTTCACGCTCTTCATTGCCAAGTTATTAAGCCAGGAGAATAAACACTATTGTCAACCATTGTGAATAAGTGTGTGGTATACAGTATCTGATTTTATACACAGCCTCAATGTCCAAACTCAAGGACAGGACCAGATCTGATGAACAACTCTACCTTACGCTTCGTATTTTTGTACCTTTACACCAAACTTAACAAGTTGCTCTTATTGGCCAGGAGACCGGTCAAGTCACATGGCCACCAGTTGTAATTAAGGCATTTTCACACTTACAAAGGATCAATTCTGGGCTTGTTTGGGGGGGGGTGACGTCATCATCGCAGGTTTGTTTTCACTCAGATGAATTCCCTTCAAACCGCAGATCTATTGCGCAATTTTATATGTCAGTTATGCTGTGCATGAAATCTTTGCAAAACGAGAGATATTATGTCCCTTTATTGTTTTATTAATGTTCAGTGAATCGATGCATGATTTATTTTGCAAAACGAAGAAGATAAGCCAACAGCTTCAACTGAAAAGAATCACCCAAACCACTGATCAGTGTAGAGCAAAAAGTAAAGAAACCGTAGCTAAGGGCATATCTTCAGGATGCCCAGGCTTTGTATTGACTTTGTAATGCTTTCTTCACTTTATATATTAAGACCACAACATGTCTTTCCCCAAAATAGGATGTGATGTGAAAAATGTTTTGTCAAAAAAATTTAATAGCAAATGTATTATTTAAATAGTTCCAATAGGACTGTTATTTTTTTATGTTTATTGTTTGAACTTTATTCAATGACTCTTTTTACAGATCTAAAAGTGTTTTTAAGTGTAAATACAGTACTGTGCAAAGTCTTAGACCCATATAAATAAATTCTGTAGAATGAAGATGTCATGTAACGTGAGTGAATTTGGAATTTTGCAAGTTGTGTAGCCTAGCAAACCAATGTAGCCTTCTACCGATGTTCTGTGTATGAACCAGAAGTCCAGGTATGGGACTGACACTTTTATATGTGTGAGGTTGTAATTCTGTCATCGTGTTGATGGAGCTCATCATGTGTGACATCGAGCACATGCAGCGTTCACACCGCTAGCAGAGGAGACATCGGCGTTAGATTACTTTAATGGTTTTCCTCACCACCACACCACACCCACTCACCTTACGGCCTTTAATTTGGCGCATTAAGTAGTTAATTAAGCCTCAGACTATATTAAGTGGAGATGCTATATTCAGCTTAGCCTTTAAATTCCACACCTTGTTATCCCCCACTTCTGATTTAGGAATATTTCAGTCTGATGAGGTCTGTTTTATAATCATCTGTAGAGAGGAATACATTAGTAAATTAAGGAGATGTAATATTTTTTTCATGTTATCCAAAAGTTCATGTCGTGTTACTTTAGATTTTTTATTATTCTACTTTATCATGGTGTATTCTTGCCGAATGAGGTTTCATCTTAGGTTACGTCCGATAGTTTTAATTACATAATTATAGTACAATATTGGGAAGGTAGTTTGGTTTAAAGGGGCTCCTGGTCAAGCTGTATTAAGCAGTATAACTCCTAAGGTTAAAAGACAGTGCTTGATTTCACCCACGAAGTGTCAGTGTAAACATTTACCCACGTAACTGTTGCATATTTATGTGATTTTTAAGCCTGTGCTGTTTCTGCAATTCACAAAACCAAAAAAAATAAAAATTTCATTTACATATTCACAAATAGAACCAAAAGGTGTGATAATTCTCACCTGGTTCATTTTCTCTCTCTCATGCTCTCTATATCTCTCCTGGCTGATAAATGTTATTTACACGAGAGAGGAAGCGGCGTGAATGCTCAGAGTGAAGCACCTGGCTGCTCGCAGGCAGAGACAAAGTGCCTCCAGATAGGAATCCAACAGCACTATCTATCTGCCTTATTAGACTCGGCCCTCAGGAGTCGAGAGAACAGGACGGAGCCTTCGGTGTTATGTAGGCCAGCCGGAAACGGGGAAAAAAAGAAAAAAAAAAGCTGTGGCGGCTGAATTAACACGGAGGAGGCAAACGGTGAGGAGAAAATGATATCTGGTCAACCCTGTACATGTGTGCGGAATCATGAGAGAGTTAGCGCCGTTGCATCATGGCAGCTGAATGAATAATATGCAGCAAGGGAAGGAGCCGGAATGCGTGAAGGCGACAATGCAGTCAGAGCCGTGATTAAATGCGTGCTGGTGCAGTTTAATGAATTCTTTCTTGTACGAGTGTAATAGGAAAGTGATTTCGGGTTGGAAGGGAGCACAAGAAAGCGTGGCATTTGCAAACTCAACAGTAAATATTGGCACACGTGAGCGCTGACAGATACAGTGGAGAGAAGCAAAGGGCGGGGGGCTGAGGGGGACGAGGATCGTCCTAAATTGATCGAGCTGAACCCCTTGTAGCACCATCAAAGGAACTCTCTTCAGCTTGATGGATTAAAGGCACCAGCTGGTGTGTTTTTGCGGGAGGAAAGTCGACGACTATGTTTTTTGCATTTTGTCCCAAGGCAAAAGAGGGCAGCATTTGTAATCTTGGTATTTTTTCAAACAGGTTTTCCTGGCGAGGATTTCCCTAGAAGGCACCTCGGGTTTTTTTCCCTTTCCCCAGTCCCTACTGCTTATATTTGGGTATTAAATTAGTGATTTAAAAAAAATTCATTGAACAGCTTCTGGAGCCTCTTTTCCCGCTCGCCCCAAAGTCCTAGCGCTTCTTTTTTTTTTCCAGTTCTCCTGCAACGGGTCATAAAAGGCTCCCTTCCGCGGTCCTAGAAGACTTTATTCATCCGAAACGCAATTACATGTATGAGGGTTAATGAAATAAGGGAGAGATTACAAGGTGGTGTGTGCGGCGTACCAAACGAGCACCTGCGAGCGGACAAAGCGAACCTCAGACAGCCAAGTCATTAAAGCCAATGTTTGTCTGCAGCGTTTAATTAAGGATTAAAAATGAGGTCAGCGGAGGAAGGACAAACGTGTTGTAATGAGCTCCGAATGTGTGGCGCATGAAGATTTACTGCTGTTTAAAAAAAAAAAAAACTAACTAAAAAAAAAACACCCCTAACAACACCACCTTCAAAAAATGCTCTCACTGCCAGTCCCGGATTTACTCTCGTCACTAATTTTAAGCCTTTTTTCTCTCCCCTGACGGTTTGTCGGTGGACTTGTTATGGACTCCAGAGGTCCAGGCTATCACCTTTTGCACTGCAAAAATCAATCTCGAGGCATGAACAGGTGTTCCTCCTGGCCAGGCGATAGAGTGAGAGTGTGTGTCAGAGAGTGTGTGTGTGGTGCGTGACCTTGGCATTCTCTCACAGTTCTGACACAGCACACCTGCTGGCCCGATCTGATCTGATCTGATCTGCATCCTGACTCCAGGGTCAATGCCACCCATCGTCCTTGCGCTTCAAAAAAAAACAAAAAAACGCTGATGTGGAAGGAACACGGCCACCTTCGTCTTATGTCACCTCTGAAACATATTTACAGAAAAAGCGAGTGCCGAGTGCCGCCTCGTCCTGGGCGTCTTCCAGTGTTTACGGGCGGTGCTCGCCAGCTCGTCTCCGGCATTTCTTATCGCGTAAAAAGGCTTCCCGTAAAAGGTCAGCGCTGGCACAGAAGTGATTTCTAATCTCACGTGAAATTGCGTTTCTGTCATCTACGGAAAAAGGGGCAGTAAGTTTTCCACAGAATGGCATGCTCCCAATTTCATATCTTGCCATGAGTAGGCCTTTCGGAAAAGCTTTGCCGACGAAGGAAATGATGCAATCGCTAATGTGCGCTGCTATTTTCAGATGGTAATCGTTGCCAAATGACAACAGGAAGGCACGAAGAGGGCAGGGATTTCAGATCTCCGTCCTCTCATTCTCTCTCAACTCGACTCCACTCATGAACGCATCCTTCTGCTCAAACGCCCACGTCGAGTTCTGCACAAAAGTTTCAAACAATTTGCATGTCGAGCAGAGTTTCAAACTCTTTTCTCTTCACAATTTGAAGCAGCAGCTCACTTTGCTCGTGAATTCACAGCTTGGTGCCAAGCTGACCCTGAAACTTGATTATTGTTATTTTTACCTCATGATTTTCTCATCTCTTTTCTTCCTTTAGACATTTATTTGATTTATGTTACGTGACTTTCCAGCAGGGCTCAAACGAGCATGCCAGCGTACACCATGTTCACACGGTGCACATGCCTCGCTCCTAAAGAAGCTCAGGTGAACTGTGACTGATACAAAATACACAACATTGAGTTAATGAGATACCATCAGCAGCACGCGAGCTCATGCAACATTCATTTCCGAAGACACCGCACATTTCCCAGAGTGCATGAATATATAAATCATCCCATTAGCAACCAAATGGCTGCCACATGTTGTAAACTATTACAGAGACACACAAATCCTGTCCAGGATGGCAACAGGATGGCAACAGGATGGCACCGTTTAGTGCTTTCAATGCTCTAATGCTTTTGTAAAATACTAAACAATTAGCTGCCTAGTTAAATTAGGTGTCTTTGAGAAGGGAAATCAGTATACAGAAGGCAAGATATTACTACAAGATCAACTGTTATGGCAGCTATATATGGCAGGGGTCACTAACTTCCGATAATCTCTGATAAACTTTTGAGAAATTAAGTCTTTTGGAAGCTAACTGCAAAAAGGTCACACACCTACCACCATTCTATTTGTCATTGGCAGTACAAATTGACAAACAAAAAAAAAAGATTTTGCTAGCATGGCACGTGACTAGCATGCTAGCATGTTAGCCACTAGTAACTAGTATGTTATCTTTTTTATTTGGTTAGCTCATGTGACTATAACATGACTATAACATTACTTTTTTATATAGCAACGGATGAAGAACATGACTGTTAGCAAAGGACATTTTATTTTAGTTATCAACAGATAAGGCTACCATTTTTTATTTTTTTTTAGTTGAATAACTAGCATGTTAGCCAGGGACTTTTTATTTAACTAGCAACGATGAAGTAATGTGATTGGCATGTTTTTTTACTTAGCTAGCAAGGAAAAAGGCAGGTGACTAGCATGTCAGACAGGGCCTTTTTTGTTCGTCTAGCAATGGGTAAGGGAGGTAACTAGTATATTAGCCAGGGACTTAATATTTAGCTATCAACTGATAAGGCAATAAAAAAAAATTATTTAGCTAGGAACGGATAAGACACATGACTAGCATGTTAGCCAGGCCTTTTTTATTTAGCTGGCATAATGCAAACACTTTCCTGTTGTGCCACTTGTGAGCCAACCTAGAACTTTTGGAATTGGACTAGCAATAAATAAGGTACATAACTAGTATGTTAGTTGTCTTTAGCTATCTTTAGCTATCAACAGATAAGGCAGGTAGTTAAGCCAGAGACTTTTTATCTTTTTTTTTACTAGCTACTTTAGAGCCCGATTTTCTTTTTCTTCCCTAGCATATATCTAACGTTCACAGATATGACATATAACATTCACAAATAATATTTTTTACGGCACAAACAGCACAAAGAACCATTTCATTTGAATGGGGTGCCAACCACACAGAGGTTCAGATAAGTATTCTTAGGTATTGCACTCAGGGACGCTATTTTGCGCCAACAAGGGCTGTGATGGTTTCTGCCCAATATCAAAAACCACTCTCTAAAAGCATGAATCACTGCCGCTGTCTATTTTGCAAGTTATATACTGTGCAACCGTAACGCCTTGGCCGTCTATGACTCAAGAAAGAGTTTCAGTGAAATAGACGGATGTGCCGGGTGAAACTATCTACGTCTCGTTAGTGGAATCCGTTCGGATGGGCTGCACTTTTAGCACCGACCACGCAATCTGAAGCTTCCCCAGCTTTTGTCAAAGTGAATTGCGCCTGAAACTGCATTTTTTCCCCCTGATGCTCAATGCCTATGTGTCACACCATTACGGCTATTACCCACTCCGCCCCTTGAAGAGAGGCACTGCGAAGTGCACACACCGCTGTGATAAGTAGAGGGATGACGGATTGTTCTCCCCCTCCGTGTCGCCCGCCCAGCTGCTGCAGCTCAAGCCGAATGTCACCCAGCAGAGACTGAAACATCGAGTTGGCAGTGCCAGCGGAGTGACAGGGGCGAAGGCAAGGCGCTCATGACCGGTTGTCCTCTGAAGTGGTGAGGAAGTGTACACTTCTGCACTTCACACTAATGTAGGTGACAATTACCATACAGAGAGCCAAAAAAGGGACCACAGTGTCACAATGGCTTCAAAACATTTGGCATGCCACATATACCAGCACTTTACATACTATTTACAGCTTTGAAATGACAAATCATATCATATTTTATGAAGGAGATGGAGAGTTACTGCATAATTCTCCACTGATGGAGAACAAAGCTAATTATTTATATTTTACTACAAAGAAAATGTCTATCACAGACTCTGCAGATCAAATCAGATCTCATGAGTCTTCCTCAACTGCAGGACGTCAAATTTTCCAAAGCTGTGAACATTAGAGACCATCTAGTGTTCATCTAGCTTCATGTTCAGCTCGTATACAGATGTGCGTTAATCAGGGAACAAAGCTATTTGATGACACAACAAATGTTAGTTTCGGTTGTTATCATAAAATCACTCATGTCATGATATCTTAAGAATCCATTATAAGCTTCAAAAAACTGAAGACCCCATTTTAGACTGGAGAAGCAAACAATATTTTAATGAAGTGGAGATTGAAAGGATTAAGTCTTAAGTAATAAGGGATTATTACTAATTACTTGGGTGAAAAGACAACTCCGAAAACATTTCCAAGGAAGCTAATGCTTCTAATGCGCCTTTGATGTTTTCTATAAAAAGAAAAAATGCTTAATGTGATTTATCCAAGTGTTGTTTGTAGTGATCTAACCTACTCGATTCCATGCTGGGAACATAAGTAAGGATGATGCTGATAATCTTCAAATGATCATCAACAAAGCTAATTTTGTCACTCACCATAGTGTAGATTATTATAAGAGCTGTGTTCGAATTACGGTTCGAATTATCTCCAAAATCAGACAGAGGCGAGGTCTGCGTTGTGTATTATGGGATATATGACGTATTTGGGTAACCTACTCATTGGAAAGTCATATCTACTCATTTTAAATGTACTTTAACTTGGCGTTGTTTGAGAGTTTCCATATCCGTGTATTAGCTGTCTGACAACAGCAGCAACATCACAGCCTACATCACTTATTCACCCAAATATAAACACTTTAGCCTAAACAGGCCCGTGTCATTAAGACACAGGATCAGGCATATTTAGTTTATTATTTTAACGAAAAAGCTAAACTTACTCACAGATTAAAGGAATAGTTTGGTGAAAAATCGAATTTACTTAATTTCGGCCTTAACCCATATGTAGTCGATCAGCCAAGACGTGTTTGGTTTCCGAGGATTGCTTCGTCAGTTTTGTAATGGAAGTCTATCTCACCCAAATATTTTCCATAAATGCCCCCAAATCTTCATATACCTGCTTCAAATGATGTTATTAAGCTACATAATCTCGCTTTTAAATAAACGATTTTACAAAATAGCAGACCTAGTTCGTATTTACAAATTTAAGTTCAAAGTGGGACTGCATCGTCATCCGCATCACCTCCATTTTTCCGGTACATTTCTCTCTTAAAACTTTGGGATGTAGGGCCAAGGGGTGGAATAATGCCAAACTGTGCTAAAGAAAAGAGTGATTTTAAGAGGTCCAAGATGGCAGCCCATAAAACGTTACAGCGTTCAGCTACACAGTGAAGTTTTGTTTATGTTTATAGATGACAGTAAATCACACTGTGTCCTAAACCACATCAGCACGTATATAGCACGTATACAGATATTTACGTAAAATATTTTGAGTGAGATAGACTTCAATTACTTGTTGCTACATTAGCCTCGGAGATCCAGTGCAAAACTAAAGATGCAAAACTAAAGACGCCAAACTTGTCTTGGCTGATGTGGTTTTCATCCATGTATTTTTAGTTCTCGATGCCATTTTCATCACTGAAAATGATATATTTTCAGCATTTTCAGTGACAGTAACCTGGATACCTAAAGTTCTATTTAGATGTGTACTATATAAAATTAGCAAGAAAAAAGTAACATTTCAAAAGTTTCCTTTTTTTTTTTAAATATACAACTTTGCATCCTGTCAGAAATAGCATGCTCGCCAATGATTAAGCATAACGGGTATTACCGTAACTATTAAAAACGTACTTTTCTCAAGTTATTGAGACATTTACTAGTGCAATAGTACATATCAGTGCCTCTAGTGGACCATCTTTCAAGTCTGAAAATAAGTAAACACCTCTCATATTAGTCATTGGCATTGTTATTGAAACCAATTTGAGCACAGACGGTGTTTTTACATGTGCAGACGCTACATTCCCTCATATACATCAGTACACGTCTAGACAAAGTGTCCTATTTAGAAAATAAACTTGGTCTGTCTTCTTATTTTAAACTTTCAAAAACTACTCTCCACAGCCACTTATATAACCAAATGTCATGCAGCTCCCTAATAAAGAATAACAAGACGGCATCGGATCAATGTGGAGGAAAATCATTCATAATCATCAGCTCATTTATTGGCATGTGTAAGACGGTTATTATCTGTTCTACTAGAGTGCAGTTATACTAAAGTTATATAAAAAACAGATTGATCACGACCTCATATAGCAAGATCAGGGTTAAAATTAAGTAAAAATGTTTTTAGCACCACATGTTATTTGGCTAAAGTCTGAATTCGAACTGTAACACTCCGATGGTGGCCAATGCGGAGAGAAGCAATTACTTCTTCGTGAGGATTAATTGTGAAAGGGAGAGGCTTTCCTCCCAGGCACGTCCCAATCGAACTCCATTCCACACTAAAAAGAGCGTCTCCTGCCCCTATTTCACACTCATCGAGGTGGTCATTTTTTCCTTTTTCTTGTCTGCTAACGAATTCCTTACCTGGTGCAGTAAGGTCGATTAGAAGGGATTAGCCGAGCTAAATTCATCTCCGTTAGCGTTTGAAGAGGACAGGCCGAGTGCCGAGCGTTCACTCTTTCCCGCCGCCTCCTAACGCTTTAAATACTTCCATTCCTCTATCGGAATTGGCGCGAGGCCTTGTAAGCTGCTCCTCCGCTATGTGTCAGTTCCGATTTTCAATATCTGCATTTTGCACAGTCCAAGTGCACTTGGCTGAGAGTTGGCGGGGTGCACTCTGAGTGTACAAGCCCACAGATTTAAACATGGCACAGAAGCTGCGGTGCAGCAGGGTTGATTTGCAGGTGACAGGTGTGTTTGTGCTCCCATTTTAGAGGTGGGTGTTAAAAACATCAGCCATTTTATTTCAGTGATCAAAATGTGCTGGAAAGTTCAAGCAGAGAACTTTTTTCCCAAGCAAATCAGGTTGGCTCCGCTCAATTACCGAATAAACATGCACTAGATCTGGACTCGTCCTTTAGGACTCGAGCCACAGACTGGTACCAGGCCATGGGTCATTTGATGACGGGCCAAGATCAGGGTTAAGATTAAGTAAAAATGTTTTTAGCACCACATGGTATTTGGCTGCATCAGTGAGGGCAATAGGCTTCCCATAGAGGGCTAAGAATTCATTATAAGAAATGAATCAGTGAGGTTTGCATTTAAGAATGTGGAAGACACTACCTGCACTACAGTCTTAGAGAAAAAGGTCAAATCTAGAACCCTAAAGCGTTCTTTAGTTTGTCTCTCTGGGGGAGCCCTTAAAGGCTCTATGTAGATCCATACAACAAAGTGTCTCCCTATCAGAGAAGGTTCAAAGTAAAACCCCTTTAAGTAGCTAAGAATCCTTAATTATCCAAAGAACCCTTGAGGATCCCTTTTTGCTAAGAGTGTAGCTGCGTACTAACGCGAGTCATAGTGCGTCGACACAACACAGCGTCATACACCCATAGAAATAAAAAAGGTTCCATCTGGCACCTTAAAGAGTGCTTTGGCTTGTCCCTCTGGGGGAGCCCTTAAAAGGTTCAATGTAGAATGACTGGATCGCCCTCAGGGGGGGCTTGTGTTCCACAGGCGCCCTAAGGCACTGGGCTCGCACCTTTCCTGATCCGCCCTCCATGCTACCCCCTTCACGCTACAACAGAGGGCTTAACAAAAACTGTTAACAATCCAAAACACCCTTGAGGAACCCTCTTCTCTAAACGTGTACAATCATGTGAATGGGTTCTCCACCGCTATCACCATTTACACCAATCATAAATAACCATTTTATCCTGGCCAATGCAGCCCGCCCATGT
>JAOUQW010000023.1:8774758-8796801 GCA_028565825.1 Olivaichthys viedmensis
TCTGTACAATTGTGGTGAGCAGAAAAGCATCTCAGAATGCACAACGCGTCGAACCTTGAGGCGGATGGGCTACAAAGTGAGGCCCTACCCAGTATTAGTATATTAGCACCTAATAAGGTAGTGTATATTTACACTTATGATTAAATGCGTCTCTGGTTAGCTGGATAGAAATCCAATTGCAGCTTATTACACTGGATCACCAATTCCCTGTGTTTTCCCATTTCCAGTTGTTCCAGTTCCAGTTGTCCTGTTATCAAAAATGCCGATATCATCCCGATGCATGAAACAACCAGGTGTAAATGTGGTCAATGTGCCAAAAATAAATAAATAAATTAATTAATTCAAGAAAGTTCAATTTATTTTTATTTCTTCCAATCAGCTACTTGTTGCTGAGGAACTGCAGAGTTGATCAATGACTTATGTCTTGGGTCATATGAGTACTTATGACCCAAGACACTCTCAGAAGGGTGTATCGTGACATAATTTATTATGATATCAATATCATATCACCCACTAATTATATAAGCCTCCTACCACAAAAACGGAAAGGCTCTGGATGCAAGGACAATGCAATTAATGTGAGAGAAAAAAAACAGTCGGAGCAGTCGAAGTTTGCCAGCTGTAATTAAATTAAAGTTCACTTAAAAACGTGAAATGAATCAGTGGGACAGTAAACAGACAACATATTTGTGTTTTTTCTGGTCCTCCATGTTGGTGTAATGATAACGTCATTATGGACACAGCTACGGAACGCGCGATCAGAACACTGGTGTAGATTAAGATTTTAAATATAGTTTACAACGTATAGAAAGTGGTGCGTGACTTGAGTGGATTTCTATGGAGTTTACCCTTCACTCACACGCTAAAGAGAAAACAGATTTTTTTTTTTTTAAAGCAGGGGTTGCATTTGATGGATGTGAGTCATGCATCTCACAGAGCTGGTGTGGATTAAAATGTTGGTTAAAATGCAAGCGCATCTGTCCTGTGAGATGCCCAACGAAAGAAACACTTCAGAAACACTTTTGGTGTTAATTAGCCTTCAACACTGGCAAGACATGACAAAAACAGATACAGACGGGTGACAAATGAAAGGAGAAAGCTTAATAAATGATACATCCACAGGTCACAAGGGGTCACTGAACACTTTGATGAGTATGAAAATGATGTAAATCATATGCTATGGCCTTCAGTCACCAGATTCTCAACCCAATCGAACACTTGTGGGAGATTTTGGAGCGACGTTTTCGACAGCGGCTCTCTACCATCATCATCAAAACATCAATTGAGGGAATATCTTTAGGAAGAACGGTTCTCCATCAGTTCCATCAGTTCCTCCAGTTCCAGAGACTTGTAGAATCTACGCCACGGCTCATTGAAGCTGTTCTGGCGGCTCGTGGTGGCCCGACACCTTACTAAGACACTTTATGTTGGGTTTTTTCTTTAATTTGTCACCTGTCTGTAAATAAGAAGGTGGGGGCCGGTGCTTGAAAACTTGATCAGGAGTAGAGATGGACTGAGCAACCTGATCTCCTGAGAATTTTGTACGAATTTGAAAAATTCATGGCGATAATCCCGCCCCTAACCCTAACCTTTTCATATGACTCGGGTCATGCGAATTGTTACGATTTTATAAGTTTAATACCATGTTGGATGGCTGGGACAACCAACAAATCCTTCAGTTGGAAAGATTTTTTAAAAAATTAATAAACTATATTTGTGCATTAATCGTGTGGCTGCTTCTGTGGACGGTTTATAGACGAGTGTTTGAACCAGGCGTTGACCCTTCGTTGCCGTGCAGTTTGACAGTGAAGCTCGCTGGGTCATTGGGAAACAGGAAGCTAAATCAGGATAGAGAGAGAGAGAGAGAGAGAGAGAGAGAGAGGAGTGTAAAGGAGCCGAGAGGAAGTTGGGAGCAGCTCTGGTGAAAAGGCCATTACTGAGAAGCCGTACACACACAGGTGGCCCTGGGGAGGAGAGGCAGCCGTCGATAAAGTGCTGCTTTTCCGGAGGGGAGTGCTGGTTTTTGTCAAGGGTGTTTAGTGTCACAGGGGGGTTGCGTTCACTAGAAGATGGAGGTCAGGAGAGGAAGAGGAGAATGCCTTTCTTCATCACATGATGAACTTAAAAAAAAAAAAAAAAACAGAATTCGAAAATGATAACTAATGTGGTTAACAATTAAAGCAAGGGTTCAGTAAAAAATAAATAAATAAATAAATAAAAATCTACACAATTTTCCGTCTTTCCTCAAGTGTAGTCGATCAGCCATGACTCTTACACTTGCTTCAAAAGACATTATCTCCGTAATTTCATTTTTAAATAAACGATTTTGTAAAATAGCCGTAAGAGTCCGTTTAAGTTCAAAGCCGAACTATATTATCATGTGAATAACATCCAGCTTTCCGGTACAATTCCGCTTTCAAATTCAGAGAGGTGGGGCTTAGGAGGCGGCGTGATACCAAATTGTGTTGAGGAAAAAAGTGATTCTGGTGATTCCCATAATGTTACAGTGTTCAGCATGTTTATAGATTACAATAAGTCACACTGTGTCCTAAACCAAATACACCTTTCCTAATTATTTGTTAGCTTCATCAGATTCTATTATTGTTCTATTATGTTACGCCAGTAACCAAACTCTAACTTGTGCCCCTTTCTTTCCAACACGTGATCAATGATCTGATGTATAAAAAAATTAATTTTCCTTCGTTGTGCCTCTGGGGGAACCCTTAAAGGTTCTATGTAGAACCCCATAACTGAGCGTCTCCCTGTCAGAAAGGGTTCCAACCTTTTTATAAAGCTAAGAACCCTTAACTATCCAAAGAACCCTTTAAGAGTGTAGGTAAGAGTGTGAGATTACTGAAGAACTGGATTGGTAAGGCATGCATTTACAGAGAACATATTTTTGGTAATATAGACTTTCTTAACTTGTTAGCAACATTAGCCTCGTAGCTCCAGTGCAAAACTAAAGACGCAAACTCCAGACACCAAATTATGCACATTTGATTTTTTTCAAATTAAGTGAAGTATGATTTGTTTCCATGAAGCTAAATAATTTACCTGGATTTTGAGTAAATGTATCTGTACTGCTTGAGCTACCTGCACTGCTACAGAGAAGTATTTTAGCCTTTTTTTATTTTATTTAAATGTCCTTATCTTTCCAGGAAATAGCAAAGAAAAGTGGAACCTTTTCTTCCCTTTTTTTACTTCCACACACTTGAACATCGACATATGGAGAATTTAAAGCATCTTTCCTGGCTTTCCTCCGCGGGCGCATCTGGCCTGGAACAAAAGCATCAGATAAGCAAGTGGACGCTGAGTGAACGCTCTATCTGCTATTTGGGTCAAGACCGATAGAGCCAGAGTGCGATTTGCGATCCTCACACAGGCATGCGGAGAGACAGACGTGGGTCACTCGGCACTCATCAAAACTTCAGTACTTCCTCTAGGCGAGGTCACACACTCTTTCAGACCTTAAAGTCGAACGATAGATTATGTTCACTCCTGCAGAACAACATCGGCGTTAGGGAGAGCCCTCGGAAAAAGAAAGAAAAAAAAGGACAATGGGCTCCGAGTTGATTTATGGCGACTCTGGGAGCCATAATGTGGACGTGTAACAAGGAATCAATGGGCTAGAAAAATGCTAACAGCAGACCTTTATGGCCTGGGCCTCCGTCTCTCTGCTATTTAATTAATTTTGCTGGTTCCTACCCCCACCCTCCATCTCTCGCTCTCTTTCTCCATCGGCTGAGACGCGTGATTGAGAGGTCGATCAGCGTTGCTTGTATATCTCCAGCAGAACACTATGAGGGGACCCTCGTCAAGAAACACAAAGCAAAACAGCAGTGACAGATATGATGAGTTTTCTCTGGCGAGCGGCTACCTCCGGATGAGAGAGTTAAGTGGGAAGAAAATTATAAAGGGAGGGAAGTTAACCCTTTTGTGGTTCCCTTGCCTTTGTCCAACATCCCTAAAGTTTGATCAGGAGCTATTTGTTAGCGTCATCTGATTCTATTATTATGTTACACTATTAACCAAACTCAATCGTGATCAATGATCCGATGTATAAAAGATGCATTTTAAACAAAATAATATGATACGATTTCGAGCTGTTTTAATGCAATAAAATGGGATTTCACTATGATGTTGCTCCCAATTTTTTTAATCACTGTGTGCCAGAGAAGGTCACTCTACGGCACCTCCTGGAACCCATCTGGGTTAAGTAGCTTTTCAAATGGGCAAAAGGCCATCAGATGCTGTGTGTGTTGATGCTGTGTGTGTTGATTCTGTGGATGTTGATGCTGTGGATGTTGATGGGGTGTGTTGATGCTGTGGATGTTGATGGTGTGTGTGTGTTGATGTTGTGTGTGTGTTGATGCTGTGTGTGTGTTGATGCTGTGTGCGTGTTGATGGTGTGTGTGTGTTGATGGTGTGTGTGTGTTGATGGTGTGTGCGTGTTGATGCTGTGTGTGCGTGTTGATGGTGTGTGTGTTGATGTGTGTTGATGCTGTGTGTGTTGCTGTGCGTATTGATGGTGTGTGTGTGTTGATGGTGTGTGCTATGCTGCCTGCCAGAACTGCTGGGATTTGTGAATCTGTTGTTAGAGTGCAGCCTAGCACTCTGACCACTCAGCTACTGCTGACTATGGGGGGTCATTGCTGCCTTTATTGACATTCTCTTTCGGCATAAAGTGCTTACTCCTTCAGTCCGCATGTGCATGTTCCTCAAGCACTTCTTCAGTCCGCATGTTCCGCAAGCACTTCCTCAGTCCGCATGTTCCGCAAGCACTTCTTCAGTCCGCATGTTCCTCAAGCACTTCTTCAGTCCGCATGTTCCTCAAGCACTTCTTCAGTCCGCATGTTCCTCAAACACTTCTTCAGTCCGCATGTTCCTCAAGCACTTCTTCAGTCCGCATGTTCCACAAGCACTTCCTCAGTCCGCATGTTCCTCAAGCACTTCTTCAGTCCGCATGTTCCTCAAGCACTTCTTCAGTCCGCATGTTCTGCAAGCACTTCTTCAGTCCGCATGTTCCGCAAGCACTTAAATTCAAAGTGGAAAGTTGTTGTCATCCGCATCACTTCCAGCTTTCCGGTACAATTCCATCTTCAAACTTTGAAAGGCGGGGCCCCAAGTATATGAAGATTTGGGCATGTATTTATGGAAAAGAATTTGGGTGAGATAGACTTTGGGTGAGATATCCATTACTTGTTAGCTACATTAGTCCTAGTTCAAAACTATCGATTACATTTGGGGTAAGTGTACAATTGTGTATATTCGATTTTTTTTCCTAACTATTCCTTTAAGAACTTAACTGCTGCTATTGGGGTGAAGTCTCTCCCGTCTCTCAAGGATTGGATAATGTATGTTATTATGTAGGTTGGTGTGAAATACCTTAAATGGCTTTAAAAGTCCTCCAGGTACATGATTTTACAGCAAAAATGCAAATTAGCATCTTGTTCAGTTTAACGCAATTGAAACCTTTTAGTTTGATTGGTGTTACTTGATTTAAAAGTTGTAAGCTGTAAAGCTGAATGTTCATCGATTTAATTTAAAAGTTTTGGGGCGTGAAACATTTGCAGAAACTTTTTGCTTTTAATTGATCTGTGTTTTCTGCGTTTATGCAGTTGTTAAGCCCGGATGAAAATCGTTTTTCCATCCTCTCACTCCTGCCACGGAAAATCAAAAGTGTGATCCTGATTCGCTAGTGGAGTGCCAAGCAGAAGTGGTGTTTTTGTTTTGGCACAAATATTTAGCTTCGGGTCTGGAAGCTCCGTGGCGGCACTCCAGTGTCGGAGCCCCGAAAGTGTTGGTTTTATTTGTGAAGAATTTTCTCACGTGTGCAGATGTGAGAAGACTCGTTTGTTTTGTCCCGCGAGCTTGGGAGGAAGTCGTACATCAAGAATAAAAGCTAGCAGTGGATAAATGGCGGTAATTAGCTGTGTGTACTGTCATTGCCTTGTTGCCCCAGACAGACTAATCCTGTAATTACACTATTAGCCTGTCCATTTTCCCATTTTGTAAACAAGTACGACCCTGCACTAATTAGGCTTTGCATTAACAGGACTTATGTCACGAACCACCTATGAAGTACACAGCATGTAATCAAAGGGCAAAAAAACTTTCAAAACTCTATACTACAATTGCCATGGCACACTGGTAATCCTCTTAGGCTCTTGCAAATGTGATTACTTATAATACACTGGGGGGAAAAACAAGACTTTTAATTCTATATATAACCTTTCCTTACACGCATTACTGTATATTGCATTAATGTGGTAAGTCAGTCAGGTGTATGTGGATGTAGTTTCATCCAAAATACTGTATTACAATAGTAAAGTCCTGATTTTCATACAAACCCATAAAAGTTACTGTTAAATATCATATTTAATATGATACATAACTACATTTTACAATCAGAGATTAAAGTTTGGCTTTTAATGTGGTAGAAATTGTGATTTTTACAGTTAAATGTCAGCTTTACCATTATCATGAAGTTTCCTTTCCATCCAGTGAATCATAACTATTATTTGCTAGGAGGAAAAAAAATTGCTTTTGCGCATTTGCTTCTCAAAAAAGCAACTTGGAACGACTTTTGATTTAATCAATTACACTTGTTTTTTAGTCTTGCTTTTACCCCCAATGAATTTCCCCCAAAAAAATGTTATTAGAAAAAGCACTGATATTCATACAATCCCATAAACCTTTCTTCATACTGTTAAAGGAGTTCGAATTATGATAATTTATATCAAGTAAATGTGCATCATATACGGTATGTAAAACATAAGTAAAGCTTTTCATTTGGTATAACGGTGCTTAGTGTTGGAAGTCTAGCTTTCTTTTAGGAAATTTACAGATCAAAGTTGGTTTTAGCATTATCATTAAGTTTCTTTCCAGTCTAACTATCAAATATTAATAGAAATTATGGATTACATCATCAGATTGACCCAGAGACACCCCAACAGACTCAATAATAACTCAAATAACTAAAACAAGTCACAAAACAAGGGTGGCGTTCTGTACTACAACAATCATGACCAGACTACAACAGAAGTTATTCAAATAAACTCAAATCAGAGTCTATCTAAGCTCTGCTAATCTTCTTAGGCTTCTAAATTGGTTACGCTTTTTTTTTTGGGGAGAAACTGCAGCTTGTATCCGACGAAAGCTTTTGGTTGAATATCTTGAACCAAAATTAAATGCACTATTATATATTTAGCGTCTGTTATAAGAATGTATAAAAAAGATTGTGAATGTAGATTCATTAACAAATGTGACTTTGCAAGTTTTTGGAAAGCACTGATATTTGTAGAACTACTGTTAAATGACTCCATATTATGATATTATTACAGAGATTACAGCAAAAAAGACTTCGGCTTTTAATGTGGTCTAAATGGGGTTTTTACAGTTAAATGGCAGCTTTAGTGTTATCATAAAGTTTCCTTTCTGTCCGGCAAGTCATAACTATTGGAAAAGAAAGTTGATTAGCCACATTTCCTTGGGGAAAAGTAATTTGTAACCAAGAAGACTTGGTTTTAAGAACATTACCCGTCACTAAATGCGCTACTGCAAATTCAGTTCAATCTATTACAATAACGAGGTAATTTAGTCGGTGTGTGTGGGTATAATTTTATTCAAAAACTGATTAGAAGAGCACTGATTTTCACACCATCCCATAAAATTTGCTCCATAAAACTACTGTTAAAATAGTCAGTATTACAATATTTATATAATACAGGTTTGCCAAATGTGTAAATTCCTTTTACAACCAGACACTAAAGCCGAAATACAGCTTTTAATGTGGTATAATGGCGTTCGGTGTTGGAAATTTGGTTTTACTCTGGAGCATTAATAGTTTAATGCCGGTTTTAGTGTTATGATTAAGTCTCCTTTCTGTCCAACAAGTCATTAAAAAGATTAGTCAGGAGAAGAATATTATGATAATTAGGCATCAACATATAGAACCATCAATCCAACCAAAACTCCAACAGCTATTAGCTTAAATAACTATAAAATTATAAAGCGAAAGTGGCCTACTATACTACATTACTTGTGACCAGACAACAAAACTAACTCACATTCACTTAAATTACTATATTCCTACAATAAAATGTCCATCTTTTTACCATCAAGGAGTCAGTATTATCATTTGTATATACTGTAATGCAAGTTTGCCAAATGTATAAATTCATTTTGGGGTCTAGGAAGACAGGTTTTTCCCCCCCTAATTTGGTAGAAATGGTCTTGGGTTTGTTAGAAAAGTGGCTTTACATTGGAGGACTTACAGTTCAGTAACAGTTTAGAATGTTTTTTTTTCTTTCTATATACAGGAAGTCCTAACTACCAGTTAGGGGGAAAAAAAATATGGTACTTGGACATCAATATACCAACACAAATGATTCACTCAAACACATCATCAACTTAAATTATTCACTCAAATCAACTCAACCCAATATCACCTTTATATCAAATAAAATTATTCACATAAAAAAAATCACTCAAATGATCAATTAGCTCAAATCATTCACTCAAACTAATTAAACTCAATATGAACTCAAATTATTCACTCAAATTAGTTCAATATCAACTCAACTTATTCACTCAAATTAACTTGAATTAACACTCAAATGAGTAACTCAAATTATTCACACACATTAACTCAATATCAACTTAAATTAGTAACTAAATTTAATCACTTAAATATGTGTCCATCTAAACCTCATCGGCTTGAAATAGGTCCAAACTACCATGTCAGTGTGATGTACTTCACTGTGTGTGCGCATGTTTATGGTTATCTAAAGATTAGTGCTCATGTGATCTGTGGGTCTTAAAAACCACAATCCTCCTGTTTCTGCTGTTGCCATGGATACGACTCCTGGCTAAGTGTGGCATGATGTGCAATCCCATAATAACACTGAAAGTGGATAAATAATAACAACTTGACTATTAATAGCACTTTTCATACATTAAAATGCAGCTCAAAGTGCTTTATAGGTATTACACAAAAATATGGGAATAATAATAATAATGAAGAAGAAAAGGGTAATAAGGACATGGTGATTAAAAAAGAATATGTATACGACAAAAAGGAACATACCACTTATATTTATATATAAAAAATAAAAGAATATAAAAGGCACTTTTCTTATGTCTAACTTTCGAAATGTTACAAGAACCAGCAAATGACCCCATTGAATAATAAACTATCCATTCTACTATCCATTCAAAATACTGTACATTCATCCTAGTATGAATGCTATTTAACTTTCAGCTGTTTTACAAACAAGTCCAAGCTGATGAAGAAGCGGTCTTCATGAATTATAATAAAAGCGAGTTCTTGTCCATTGTCTTTGCTTGACAGGAACAAAGAACAAACTGTCCTCTTGGATTATTGTAATCACTAACATAGCCGCGATCGCGTCAAAGCCTGCTGTCAGAAAGAATTTGTTTGAGGCTTTATAATTTACAGCCAAAACCTATAATCAAGTGCCTTTCACACCCCTATTGTGTCTTGCCAGGTGTGTGTGTGTGTGTGTGTGTGTGTGTGCGCGTGTGTCCGTGCGCGTATATGTTTGTATATGCGTGCCAGGAGTGTTGGCCCAGAATAAATCCCCTCTGCAGGTAACCCTCTTACCTTCAGGTTTCATTAATTATGGATATGATTTTTTTGAGGTAAACTCTTCCTGACAGGCCCTCTTAGAAACGTTCATACACTCATGCACCACCGACGAGGTTACAATTTTTCAGCAGTGTGTGTGTTTTCGTGTTGTACACATATGCGAAGCAGAAGTTTTGCATAATGGTACGTCCACATCCTTAGCACAGATAAAATATTTATCATATTTTGGGTTTTGATTTAGCAAGCACTTTCAGTCTAGCTTATTTGGGAAGCCATGTCTACAGGAAAAAGGGTACACACAAACAACTGGGTCCAAAAATCACTACCAAGAACTTCTTTTATGTCATCAATTATCCAAAACGGTAAAACTTGAACCCTGCGTCATGACACAGACATAAGCATGTCATAAACGTGTCATGCATAATGTCATATGCTGTCATGAGTTGTCAAAACAGTTGATGTCCAGTAATATAACAGTGTTCTGTTACCATTACCAGTAATCGTCATGAAAAGTGTCATAATGTCTGATGTCATGAAAGGTAATGTCACATGCCGACTGGTTAACTTACATTGCATAACAGTTTTCATGACAGCTCTTCCATGACAACTGAAAAAATGCGTTATAAACATGTCATGCCAAATGCCATGACAGTTTATGTCTAAAGATAGCTAATCAAGAAAACTGCATTTAAAGCTATTTGATTTTGCTAATTGCTCTCTAGTTAGTTGCAACACCCAGTTTGCTGCCTTTAAATGATAAAGAAACTGAGCTCTGTGCCTTAAAGTGATTGAATGTTAGTTCTTTTTTAGTTTTATAATTCGACAACAAATAGAAAAGAAGTGACCGTCGATAATTTTTTAACCTGACTTAACACTATGACAGACACATGACACAATAATAAAACATTTGTTTTCTATAGTTAAAGTAAAGCATGCCCCTTTTTAACTATCTTAATCACAGACACATGACACAATCACCATTAGTGATTTGTATAATGTGACATAAGACGCTATGACAGTTGTCTTGAAGTATGTGTAATAACATGTGTCTTAAACCATACACTAACTAGAGATCAATTAACAAAAATAAGCATGTGACATAACCTGTCATGACATCAAACATTATGACACCTATCATGACAATTACTGGTAATGGTAACAGAACACTGTTATGATAACTAATGACAGTATATGGCACCATGCATGACACGTTTATTACATGGTTATGTAAGTGTCATGACGCAGGGTTCAAGTGTTAGTGTTTAAGTTTTTTCTTTTTTTGAGAAATCTTCATGTGAACTTGAAATCATCCTGAATATCCTGTTGTTGCTTTATTTTTCAAATTGTACTGACGCCATATATTTCTTTAAAATGGGAGCACATGTGCTCCTAACACACGGTTTTATCGTCTTCTTTTCGGGGAATTGTAGATTCGATTTTTTTGCCAAACCATTCCTTTATTGATTAATACCTGATATTGACTCAATTAGTACGCTCCTGCTGTATTCAGCCAATAAGAACACACTGTTTTTGACTTATTCTATAGTGAATTATTTATTGACTTTTGGACTACACCTTATTCTATAACATATTTAATCGATGTTGTCAATACAATATGACTCCGATAACGGTAATAATCGGAGCCAAATATAAAGTAATAACCCTTAAAATAGGCTATTGATCCAAGTGAAGGCTTTCAGTCGTCCAGGGCATTTTGATAATAGTAACTCTAGGCAACTGGGCTTTTCCTTGGTGGACGCTTGTATTAAGAGTTTATAGATGAGGCAGAATTCAGTCTAAGCGTCAAGCTGAGCACTTGAGAATTAAAGGTTTTGCTCAAGGGCCCAACAGTGGGTCTCTGGCAGTCCTTGGATTTGTACTGAAAACCTATGAGGACAACAAATTGCAGTCACATGCTGGTCAGAGAAGATGACTGTTTAGAGAAAAAGCAGGCTGACTATGTCACACTGGAACAAACCATTTCTGAACAAAGGGGGAGGTCTGCAACACTTTCACGCCAATTCCCAATTCTGGACCTCAACGTTATATCAGTCTCATGACGACAGAGGATCATGTTTAAATGCCAATGAACATCCCACCATTTAGGAGAACTGATGAAGAACCTCTGACGAGTAGTAAACTAATTTCCACACCAAGCCGAACTGTTGGCCATCAGCCGGCCAAAGGTTTTGCAGTGTGCCCCACACACAGAGTTCTGATTGGCCTAGCAATTCACTACAGGAGAGCACACACACACACACACACACACACACACACACGCACACACACAGAGTATCTCATTTCCCAACGTTTGCTCAACACCTCTCAACTTCAGCCCATCTGCTGTAACTAGCAATATTTTTTTTACAATGAAATGCCTGAGCAGACAATTTAAACAGATTCGCAGTGGCATGAAAATGGCAGCTAGGCTAGTTTGTTCGGCTACGTCCCAAACCACATACTACTGCACTAAATAGCATGTCAAAATACAATATCGTTATACAGTAGATACTGGTACTGATACTGATACACCATAGGTGGCATAGGCTGCTATTTTGACATACTATAAAGTCTAGTTTTTTGCAATACTAGGTCCCTTTGCATTACATCCTTTTTTTTTTTTGATTGCAAATACAGACTACTGCCTCCTTCTTGTATTGAGGGTTACCTCTTTTTTTATGCAAGCACATGCTGGCAGTCAGCTGGCATCTTTGCAGTGTTCGTTTTTCACAATAAACATGGTTGGCACTAGTTTTCCAAGGTCAGCTTGGTGTGTCAGGGTCCTTATGCTGTGGCAGAAGATACCGCAGCATTGAAGCGTGCACACCACTGATATGCATAGACCCTGAGAACACAACTTTTTTTGTACTATATCACTTTATGTGGTCCAAGACCCTATACAAATGTCTCCAACCTTTTTAGGCGTTACATAAAGAGACTTTGTGCTGTTATTCTCTCCAGGGAAGGCTTTTTCAAATATTAATAGTGATGCTGATAATTTTGAAAACAGTGTGTTGCACTACTTAAGAAAACCTTTTTTGTTTGAAAAAATATTGTGTTAAAATAAAACTATACAACATCCCCATATGTTTAAGCTCCTATTATCACTTATTGCACGTGTTATCCTTTTTATATGTTCATTGTTGTTTATTTTCATGAAGGGAGGGCACTCTGGAGGGCACTGTATCCTGTTTTGTGGGTTTACTTGCATACTTTGTTGCATTTATTGCACTTTATCGTACTGTATGTTATGCACTCGTTGCACTTGACCAATAAAGTTAACCCAATTTTCACCCAATTTAGAAGGAAACAGGCCTTCCTTCCCACCCAGAGAGCAGGACCAATTATGCTTTCCTGGACTCCCGGCCACGGATGGCTGCAGCATTGTCAGGATATGAACTGAAAATCTCCAATAAACAGAAGAAACGTTTGACAGTTGGGAGCCCCAATAAAGTTTTCTCGATCTTGATCATTAGCGGCAGAGCGTCTTCATTAGTTCACCACATGAGCAGTTACTACTATGAGACTGTGTACTTGTGATTCATATATTTATCTCCACCCTCTGAATCATTCCCAGTTATAACTGCAGAAAAAAACATAGCTACTGTGATAAAAGTTACCGACCTTGTTCCAGCTCCAAACGAGGAGCCGTTCTCCACTCATATGCTGAGTCACTGCATCATAAAACATGATTAATTGCCTTTTTCAGCTCTTTGAGAACCTAAAATAGAGCCTCAGTCTCATTTTTCGCCACTCTTTTTAGAATTAATGGCAGCCACCCTGTTACAGGGAGATCAGTCAAATCCATACAAACCAACGCACACGCACACACACACCCGCTCGCAGCGCCTTTAACGACTCAGCTTTTGGTCGATGCACATCCACTCTGTTTTGAGTAGAAAAGTTTGACGGAGAATTGGAACACGTCCAGTGCGCATCAGCATTCTGCTCGATCGATGCACATCGATGAAGGTAAGTAGGTGCTTAATCATTTTTAATTAGTGATAAGCAGACATCTTGTCCATTCCGGTAAAGAGGCCGCCATCTGGTCCCGTTCGGGTCAAGTTTTTCCATCCCGACGACTTAATTGTGATTCATTCTATCTGCTGGAAATTGTAAACGCGGCCGCGATGATCAATATTGTTGTGGGAGCTTGAGCAGATACAGCAGAGGTCATTCATTCATTAATTCGGCCCCGAAAGAGCGAAAACTGCTACAAGTTCCTGTCCAATGTTTAATTAACGCTGTTTGGGGTCAATATAACCCTTTTTTTTTCTTTTCTTTTAACTTAAAGTGGAACAATTCTATCCAACATGAAACGTTTGAATTTTTTCTAATGAACATGACAAATCGATTTTCGTATTTTAGAGATTCACATTTGTATTACAGGGCGGCACAGAGGCACATCAGGTAGTGTTGTTATCTTAAAGCTCCAGGGTCCGGGGTCCGGCGTTCAATCCTAAGCTCGGGTTACTGTCTGTGCGGAGCTTCGCGTGTTCTTCCTGTGTCCGTGTGGGTTTCCTCCAGATACTCCGGCTTCCTAACACCTCCCAAAAACATGTCAATAGATGGTTTGGCTACTTTAAATTGCTTTAGGTGTAAATTAGGGTGTGAGACCTGCCATCAGAAGGAACCCCAAGCATGGAAAGTGCTTTTAAGGCACCATTTCCATCAGTATGGTTTATATATTGCTATTTCCAAACTACACTGCTATACAATCTAACGAGATGGCCTGGGCCAATGGGACAACCACTGCGACCTTGTACTGCCAGACTCATCATTATGTTGTCATCATGCGAATGTCACATGAGTCAATGACACGAGTTATCCGGGGGATTCGGATCACGTGACTCTTAATCCCGGACATTTGCCACAAATTCCCCACAACCTGTGCAAATATCTGGGCCTTGTTTCATTATCAGACATTCCTTTTGTCCTCAACGTATCACTAAAAAGTCAAGTGCACCCACAGACGCTACTTGATCAAAGATCAAAGATCAAGCAGCGGCTGATCAAAGGCTGCTCAGAGCTGAAGCACATGTGGCTGAAACGGTTCGCTCAATTGCCTGAAGTGCTCGAGCCATTTGTGGTTTTAGTTCATTTCTGCATAACCAGTTCGCCTCAGAAAAGTACATTTATTCATTTGGCAGACACTTCTATGAGAGTTACAATTTAGGTAGGGTATCATACAGTTAGCACACAGTTGAGTAGTGGCCCAACAGTGGCTCTCTGGCAGCTCTGAGATCTGAACCCACAACCTTTCCGGTCACAGAGCAGAAGCTTAATCGCTGAGCTACTAAACTGATCTAAATTATCTATATATTATCCTGAATAGCTCTATTTCTACTCAATAAAAACACAGAATTATATGGTTCCTTTTTCAAATCTGTCTCATCAACCCATAACATCAGTCTCCCTTCTGAAACTGCTTATTCATGTCTAGACATGTGTGTGTATGTGTGTCTGAGTAAAACGTGGAACATAAATATTATTAATTAAGTCACACTTTTGCAACTTGTATGACCCAAATAAAAGTTACGTTTTCAGCCTTCAAATGGCATTAGCTCATCTTCTTGTAGCTTTTAATTGTGCTACTCATGTTCTACCTTCTTAACGAGCCTGTAATGATGGACTTTTCTTTGCCTGCAAATGGCATCACCTGACAGCTCTTTTTAAAGGGCCGGGTGACATTTCCAATTTATCCGGTGTTTACCTGCCATGGGGAAATCGCCTCAGGAAGCTCTGCTAATAACTGAGCGACCTAATAACCGAGTCATTTATTTATTTATCTAGTTTAAAATGCACTTTTACTTTCATGTCTATGGAGAGAACAAAAGTGCAGCATGTTACGTAATTAGGAGTGTGTATCTCTCTTTCTGAATGTAATTAACGATACATTTAAAGCAACCGATTTCGATTTAGAGCTGTTTCAATGCAATGCAATGTAATTCAGTATTCTGTAGTTTGACTTCATACCACACCTCCTTTATTGGGATTGACAGGCACATAGGACACACCTCCTTCATTGGGACTGACAGGCACAGAGGTCACACCTCCTTCATTGGAACTGACAGGCACAGAGGTCACACCTCCTTCATTGGAACTGACAGGCACAGAGGCCACACCTCCATCACTGAGACTGACAGGCACGGAGGCCACGCCTCCTTCATTGAGACTGACAGGCACAGAGGCCACGCCTTCTTCACTTGGACTGAGAAAACCTGGTTCAGCGTTTCACTCCACTTATTATAAATCACTGTTAATGTAATATATATCATACTGTAGACAATCCATTTATGGAAGATTTTGTCTTTAAAAAACGAGCATTGAATATATTTCTTTTTGTCCACTTTAGTCCGCCATACAGCACGAGAGCACCGATGTAACATCCAAATGCTCGACACATCGATACTCTCCAACTTGGTATCCCACTGGAGCAAAATCAAACCCCCTGCCTGGAGTTTGGGCTGCGTCTTAATCTGCATTCAGACAGGAGGGAGAGGGAAAAGAGGGAGGGGACGTGTATTTACTCTGCCTCTGTAGTGATAGAAGCCAGCAGCACCAAATTAACCTCCTCATCCCAGAACGCGGGTCCCCTAAGGCACTCGAATGGGGTTGATATTGATCGGAACACTCTGGAGGTTGGCGGGCAGGGGGGGGCGTCAGGTGGTGCAGGCTGTCGGTAAGCCCTCTGGCTGTGCTGTTTGAGGTTTGCCAGCAGTGGATCTGCAGTTCCTGCAGTCTGTCTGACGAGCCTGTGTGTGTGTGTGTGTGTGTGTGTGTGTGTGTGCCCACAGCCCCTGCGGTCTGTCTGACGAGACTTGTTAGGAGCTGCTTAAAATAGCAAACATCTCTACCTGCCACACGGCTCGTGGCAGAAGGTTACCCGATGCCCAAAGTGCAGCGGAGGAATGGAAGGAGGGAGGGAAGGAAAGAGAGAGAGAGAGAGAGAGAGAGAGAGTCAGTGTGAGAGTGTTAGTGAGCTAATGAGAGAGATAGGGAGTCAGTGAGAGAGTTAGCAAGAGAGAGAGATAGGGAAAGAGTGAGAATGAAAGAAAGTCAGATAGTGAGGGAAAGAGTGAGAGTGAGGGGGAGATGAAAAGAGAGTTTATGAGAAAGTAAGGGGGAGAGTCAGACAGTGAATAGAGAGAGAAGGAAAGAGAGTGAGAGAAAAAGGGAGTGATTAAAATGAGAGATAAAGGAACAAAAAATCAGTTTACATGCAGCCTAATAATCCGTTAATAATTCGACTGAGAGCTCAATAGTAAGAAAAATATACACCTTAATCGGAACAGAGTAAACCGACTGAGGCCAATCCGAATAAAATCTGATCTATCCGATCAAACGAGATGGGTAATCTTTTTAATAATGCGTTAAATAGAAGAATAATAGCCATGTAAATCTCTGTATCCGAATAGTTTCAGTCACGTTCTGCGCATGCGTGGCACTGACCAACACGGCTGGTGCAAAAACGGTCCTATTAAGCTCAGGTTACACGTTTTAAACGATTTAAAAATAATTTCAAGGTTGGATGGACCTCAAATTAATATTTTGTGGCAGATGCGTTTGATATTTGTTAGACATTCTGCAAGAATGCTATGGTTGTTAAAAAGATAACAGAAAATGTAGGCCTACACGGCCAAAAAAGTTCATAAAACCTATATTTCTTGTGCAGTTATTCTCAGACAATGGCTTTTAATGTTGATAACTTTAGCATGTCTGCTTTACTAATGGACAATATGTACGCTTTACTGCAGTGACAAATTCTTCCGCTCGCTGTCTGTTCAATAAGGACATTTGGAGAACGGTTTGCTGAGACAGACATAATGCATGCAGTGCGATGAACTAGCGCGCTGACTTGACTCGTTGTTATGGTAATGTTGACACGAAACGCCGCTGCTCGCATGCACGTAACTTTGGATCGGATTACATAATAACATGTAAACGGAGATTTCCACCACAGTGCCGAGTTTAGGGTGCATTTCATTCGGAATCTGCAATCGGACTGAATTTATCCGGATCGACGAACATCTTTGCACGCAAACAACAGCCAAAAGAGAGAGAAAGAGAGTGTGAGAGAGAAGGTGTGTGTGGAGTTTATTATACACTCTCCCTGAGCACATGTTCCCACAGTGTGTCTACAGCAGGGAGATGGAGAGGAGAAAGAGACAACAGAGAGGGAGAGAGAGGAATGAAGATCGCAGGACAGAGAAAGATAGTACATAACCGGTGTGAGCGCTTCTTAATAATCAACAGTTCCCCCCATGTTTTTTTCCAAAAGGAAGAGACAACATGCAGGCCGTCCTATTGTTTTCTATTGTTTTCTCCTTTTTGGCTTTTTCACCAGGCACATTTTATTTGTGTTTGCTCTGACCATTTCTGGCTTGTTATAACCTAAAAGCAAGTAGCTGAAATGTTGTCATTGAAAACAAATAAAATGTGCCCGAGGCAGGCGCGCGCAGCATCCTCTCCGCCGCTCCGGGCACGCGAGCTCCCAGCCGCAGCGCTGCCCTCGCGCGCTGGACTTCCAGCGGACAGGTCTCGGACGTACGCTGGCCGATCAGGACTCGGAGAGAAAATACGCTTGTTAATCCGACGTTTTCGACGGGAAGCGACAACTTCTCGGACGTACGCTGGGAATTAATTTTGCCCTCGCGAACAAGCCACGCATGGTGGGAATTTCTGGCTCTTTTCAGTGTAAGTTTGTATTGGGTCAGCGCGTTTGATTCATTCTGGTCTGTTATCGCCTAATCTATAGGCTACCCGCTTTTTTTTTGTGTGTGTGTCGTTTTGATCGTGGTTCATTCCCGCACTTACTGCATGCGCCAGTCCTTTATTTACTAATGCCTCGCATTTCTAACCCAAATCATTTCTTCATTTAACGCATTGCGTACAAGTGTGTGTTCATGAAGTTAGGGATGTTCCTTAAAACAACGTCAGACCTCTATAGGCTACTAAAATGCGCGATGTGAGCGTTTTATGCTCAATAAAACAACTGAATAAATGAAAAAAAAAAAATCATCAAATAAAAAAAATCATTTTATAAAGCACTTCGAAGTTATCTTAAAATGTGTCTCTTCTGCATGCATCTGGATTAAGTTAGGCCATATCAGTGTGTGACAGTTGAAATCGTCCAAGAACTCTACGGCGCAGGCGATGCTGTGATTATAATGTGAGGTTATGATTGTAACGTGTTCAATTGACCAATGAAGCCTCTTTAAAAAGCAATGCTGGTGCCGATATTCTGCACACCGTGCGCGTTAACGCGTCGCGTGCGGCGCTGAAATGTGATGCTCACGTGCGTAATGTTGGCGTGTTGGGCGAAAATCATTCCCCGACAAGTCGCTGTTGCGTTCCACCTTGGAGGGTTCGACGAGCTCAGCGGCGATGCGCTTTAGATTGCACTTGAGTTCATCATAATAAAAGCTGCGCGCCGTTTCAGCCGCTGCCCCTGGATTCCAGAAGCGTCGGCTCGCGCGTTCTAAACGGCTCGCGGCTCGCGCATTTTAAACGGCTCGCGCATTCTAAACGGTTCGCGGCTCGCGCGTTCTAAACGGCTCGCGCGTTCTAAGCGGCTCGCGCATTTTAAACGGCTCGCGCATTCTAAACGGCTCGCGGCTCGCGCGTTCTAAACGGCTCGCGGCTCGCGCGTTCTAAACGGCTCGCGCGTTCTAAACGGCTAACGGTTCGCGGCTCGCGCGTTCTAAACGGCTCGCGCATTCTAAACGGTTCGCGGCTCGCGCGTTCTAAACGGCTCGCGCATTCTAAACGGCTCGCGGCTCGCGCATTTTAAACGGCTCGCGCGTTCTAAACGGCTCGCGCATTCTAAACGGCCACAACGACGGGCCAAATAGTCCCCAATGCGCATGAGCGATTCTGCTCGTCGTGTCCGATTTTAGGGCTACGTCCCCCCCAAAAAAACCAAAACCGCATAGTACCGTACTACGCAAAAAAGGAAAAAAGCAAAAAAGCAAATCTCGTATTCAAGCAAACATGCTTATGGCTTATCTGAATGTACTGTGTCGCTTGGCTCGCAAAGCAAAATGTGGATAGAAAAGAAGAAGAAAAAAAAATCAACTTGACTTTTTCTTTTGTTGTTGCCTTGCGACGTTGTGACCTCAGAGTAACTTGTAACATTTCACCTTACAAGTGACCTGTTTGATTCCTTTGGCATGAAACAAGTTGTTGTCCTCTTCTAGGAAATGACTTTTAGGCCTATTAGAAAGGAGGTTTTAATCAGTGCCTGGAATAAAGCGAGGGAATTATGGAATACGCAATATTCCACGGGCATTGAGGTTTAGTTGCATGCTTTAGGCAGGAAGGTGTATATTGCACGGAGCTCTGGCAGTATGATGTGCTATGCCCACTATACGCTCAGTTGGTGTCTTATCAGGGAACGCTGCGAGCTCAGTCTCAAATTGAGCATCACCTCACCCTCTGTCAATGTCCACTTTGCATTACATCCCTCTCTTTCAGTGCCAAGGGACAGAGCCGGTAGGGAGAGCTAGTTAAAGTCGAAACTGGAAGCAGGATAGCTGGATGTGAGTATTCAGTAAATGATCAGTGTAGAGAGAGTGAGTGTTTTTGTGTTATCTGGCCATGAGGCTGTTTAAACAGCACAAGGACAAGGCTTGGGCTAGGACAGCAGATCAGCATCGTCCTCTTTCCGAGGCCATCTGCACAGCCGCAGCTTCACACCTGTTCCTTTCCCGTACTCCCACTCAAACGCATGAAACCAGACACGGCCACAGCTTAATGACGGGAGGGTCACGCTGCCTGCGCGGTACTACATTTAAAACCTATTAAAGAGCGGCTCATTATTTTCTCAGAAATTGTCCTGAGGCAACGATTAAAGTGATGCACTATACTATTTTGTACGTCAAAATATGGTTTTCGTTCACTGGCTAGGTGGGCATGAATAACTGGCTGCTGAGTAATTACTCTGCGTTTTAGCAAAGAACTGCAGACGTTTTGGCCTAATGCCAAGTACAGTATCTTATCAAGTATCAGGATGTCACCCAAATTGCTAACCCCTTACATAAACTAGCTGATTTTCCCATCAGAGCCGTGCACCAATCAGTTTGCCTATTTTCTTTGCCTACTTTGACTGGGAAAGTATGCAGTCTGACTGCTCATTGCCAAGTCTGCATTTACTGCAAATTTGGAAATGTTTGGCGCTGCCTATTACTGCAAAAAAAGGTCTGTAGGTTTAAAATAAGAATAGTGCGTTTAAGCTGTTGTTACAAAGAAAAAAATGGCCTTCTGTGTTCTTTTAAATGACATGTTCGATTTGTACATTAACTAGAATTAGTGTACTGCAAATAAAACTATCAGGTTTTTTTTTCTCATATTTTTGAGCTTTGTCGTGTATGAGACTCTTTATATTCACTAAGGGCCACATTGGGACTTGCTGACACACTCAACCCTCGGCTGCAAGCGCAGGCTGGGAAATGTTTTGTGTGGTAGGATAAAGCTCTCTTTTTCACGAGGGCTGTCGATTCGCTTCAACGTCAGCTACTGTGGAGGGCAGAAGATGAATTATTGATGTGCACACCATCTCCTAGAACCCAAGTTTCAGATCAATAAGAGCCATTGATGGCTTACAAATTTATCAACAAGAGGAGTTATAGAATTTCAAGTGAGGCTGTATCAAGTGAGACAAGTGATTGACATGTAGTATAAGGGAGGAAATTCGAAAGGGTCCAATATAATGTAAAAGCATGACAGTAATTGTATAGTGTAATTATAGGCAGGATTTGATTATATTCTTCTGCAGAGATGCTTAGGTTGAGTGAAAGTGAGTGTTTGGTGGATGGTTTCTTTTTTGCATGTGTAAAATATGGAGTGGTTGATGAATGTATGTATGTATTGAGGTATTGTATTTTCAAGAGAAAAAACGGTTCTTCTACGTTTCTAGCATCGACCACTGTTAACCAAACAGCCCACTGCTCCAGCTGACAGGTGTCTGGGCTGCCTGCTCTCACTCTCTTGCTCTCGCTCACTCACATGCTGTCTTCCTCTGTCTTCCTTTCCTGTTAATCCAATACTCACTTGCCAATTAACGACTCTTTCTCTTCCCCTTTCTTATCCCAACATGAGCTCACACACACACACTTTTTCACTCGCATTCACACACAATACGCGCAATCTCTCTCACCCAGTCACGCACATACAAAAACCACCTCCCTGTCTTCCTCTGCTGTCTCTCTCTCTCGCGCACACTCTCTCTCTCTATTTATTTTCCTGCCTCCATCTGGACCAGGCTGATATTGTAATCGCCCTAATGCACATTGCCTTCCCCTCAGACTCGCACACAATGTGCCATCCTGACAAACCCCCCACCCCCCCCCTCCCATCCCACCCCTGTTTTTTTTTTATTTCCGATAAGCCGGGGACGTGCGTTTAATGAATACAAAAGCCCGCACACACCGCC
>JAOUQW010000023.1:8821343-8833415 GCA_028565825.1 Olivaichthys viedmensis
AGCATCTCAGAATGCACAATGCGTCGAACCTTGAGGCGGATGGGCTACAAAGGGAGGCCCGACCCAGTATTAGTATATTATTCTTAATAAAGTGCTCGGTGAGTGTACGTCTAAACAAATTTAGCCAAACATGGTGCCCAACTTTTCAGTTCAGCCTGTTCTTCTGCCACGGCACGACCACGGAACCCAATCAGCACTACCTATGAATATCAAAGGCATGCGATTTTCCAATTTTCAGCCGCCAAATGCGCTACAAAACCCCAAATTGAAACACTAGAGGAGCTACGACGGAAGTCTCTCCTTTATCTCCCTCTCCTTTCACCAGTATATCACCATTCCGCCACTTTGTTGTTCCTCACAGGATCCTCTGTGCCCAGAGGTGAAAAAAGCACATACACAGGTGGCCACCGATTTATAAACAAGTCCAGTAATATAATATTTGCCTTTTGAATTATTGAACAGGGATTTTTATGAGTTTCTCCCTCTCTCGCTCCCCCTTAACGAATTCCATCCGGATGCCATCCGGAGTTTACCGACATGCCTGCTGCTCAAATCATCCAAATATACCAGCAGATGACTGTTATTTACATAAAGTGCTCAAACGCTGCCGAACGCTCTCTGCAGTCAGGTTCACGCGTGTCCGAAAATGTTTGCTTTTCCGATTTCTTAACTTTCCTTTTCAAATCCACGATCAGATACCGCAAGGCAGATGAGACTGCAACAACAGAAGTCAAACAGCAACTGTTCCAACGAGATAATCCGCAGGAAGAAATGGAGTCGTGTCTTGCTTTACCTCTGCAAAGCTTTCAAGTGAGAGATTTCGACCTTTATATTCTTAAGTTTGTAAGAATATGGCAAATTTGGGGTCATTATCTTGTTGAAAGATTCATCCATGGCCAAGTCTTAACCTCCTGGCAAAGGCAACCAGGTTTTGGGCTAAAATATCCTGGTACTTAGCTGAATTCATGATGACATCAATCTTCATAACAGCCCCTGGACCACCAGCCCCAAAACAGCCACAAAAAGCATCAACAATCCACCTCCATATTTTACAGTGCATTTGGGGGCTTCTTTTTTTTTGCTCTTCTACGCAGTTAAAATTTTTGGTCAAACATGCTGATGGTGTGCATGGCCGAAAAGAAGGACGTGCTACCTTTTCAAACAGCTTGGAGGTGGCATCTAAGAGTTGATTTTGAAACTTGACAACCACAAGAATCAACTAAACTGTGCGATTCTGAATCGGTGATCTTTGGGCTCTTCTTTGCCTCCCTCACCATCCTCCTCACTGTGCCCTGACTATGGCCCTGACTGTGCTTCATGGGTTTTTAATTGCTTATGTATCTTTATATCAATTAATTAAATTCATTTTTGGATGAACTATTGCTTTTAGACTAATTAGGCTGTAAATGTCTGGTAAATATGATTCAGACTGATTAGACTTTGTTTAGACTAGACTTCAGACTTTGTGTCTAAAAATACAGAATGTGACAAGCCTCGCAAATGACAGTGTCTTATCTGCTTTTTCATCACTGACTGCTCTGAGACAGTCGTTCCTTTCACACATTAAAATAATACTTACAGGATTCTGGCTTGTGTGCCATCAAATACATAACTAAATGTTAGCATGCTAGCATTTTGCCATGAGGTAATCATCATAGGCGAGGATAATAGCTGGCCTAATGTTAGATAGCCTCGGTTATGGCTTGCTGGTGAACTTTGCTATTGGTTTTAAGTACACAATATAACAGTTACCCTATTGTTATGGAGCTTGCTAGTGAACTTAACTGCAGGTTTCAATTCCACAATGTAGTAGTTAATGTTAGCTGACTTGCTAGCAAACTTGGCTACTGGTTCAAATTACATGCGTCACGGGAGGCGGATGCAAGCGCGGGCTCCTGGCCCGTAGGCACGAGTCGTCGAGTACAAGGGGGTTAGGCAATCTCTCTGAAGAGTGTCAGAGGCAAAGTTCAAGAGTCGGATATCCGGGTTCAGGGTCAGGTTCAGGAAGGCAGTCCGGGAAACGCTTGGTATGCAGATTGTCATGTCTAGCAATACTGAGCACTGAGTGTTAGTCTGCAGGGGGGGGGTATGTAGGAGAAGAGTGAGTGTCTTCAGGTATGTGTGTGTTTGTGTGATCCATGCTGAAGTGATTGGGAACAGGTGCGAGCGATCAGAAGCTCGGTGATCAGGAACACGGAAGTGAGCCAGCAGACTCGCCGCGTGATGCAGGGGTGTGTGGGGGATTCTGGGATGTGTGGTTCCGAGAGACTGGCGTGTGTGTGCAAAATGTAAATGTGTTAAAAAAAATAAAAATAAAAAACTGTTCTGGAATCATTACTCTGATTTATTACCATTTTCTTATCTTATTATAATTGTTTAAGTGGTATAGTAGATGAAAATGGATAAAGAGCAGTAAACGGCTTGCTCAAGACCAGCAGCTCTTATCTTAAACTATGATCATTTCTGTCCAACCGTACATTTAGTCTACATACCACTGCTCTGCTGGCGGTTTCCAAAAATTCTCAATCAAAATATTGACAGTGTGCGTATATTAAAATTTACATTACCTGCAATATGCAGAAATTTAGGACGTCTGTAACCAACCAAATGAAATAAAATTGTTAATAAATAGTTTTATTGGAAATGCTTGTAAAATCTAACTCTAGTAAATACTGTACATTAAGACAAAAATGTGCATTTTTTACTTGAGTAAGGTTTTGGCTACTTTACCCACCTCTGTTACCGACGTTACTTAGAGAAATCCGATTATTGAATGACTCATATAGACTCAGAGTTTCCCGTTACCAGATTACTGAAGTGCTTGTAAATGTCTTGCAGTAAATCAGATTACTGTGTACATGTAAGGCAGCTTTCACTCTTGATTATTGAGCCAACAGTACTCACTGGGAAATGCAAACACTTTGTACTCACTTTGTACTATTTTTGCATTTGTATTATTTTATCTCTAACTACTGTAGTTTTTAGTACTGCATTTGTACTACAGTACTAAAACTGCAGTTGTTTTTTTCATAATGGTAAGCTTGATCTTTTTTTTTTTTTAAAGATCCTGCAAGTTTCTATTCAGTATTAGGTGGAACAGATGTGTGGTTCCAGCGCACTGCTTTCCCACAGGTGTTAATATCAACACATCCATTCACAATAAATGCAGTTTAATCACCATTTGTTTAAATATCAACATCCACCTGTGTATTTGTTTTCTTCACTAATCCATACGGTCCCTCACAACAGGCATTATGACAGCAGAAGACGACCAATGTATCGCAGAGGTCATATACACACTCACACTGGAAGAGTGGAGTGGCTGGAAGATACTGTTTTATGTGGATGAATCGGCCATAAAAGAAGTGGGTGTGTGAGAGAGTGCAAGAAGAGAGGGGAATGTGAGTTGATTTACCATCTTTGACTCGGCCCTTAAATAAATCCCCACAAGGACAGTGGCATGAGGGTCTGGATGGACACACAATACAGAGGAACGACTAAACGTCCCCGATGGCTAATAAATCTCTGCTTTGAGACAGCGCTTCTCACGAGAGCTTGGATTTCTCTGGACTCTGGTCAACCCGGCTCCGTCCTACTGTTGATGTCCCCCGAGCGTCCCTGCGGGACCCGAGATGGCAAGACAACGAGATGCAGTTACGAGCTCCACTTCTTATTCCTGTGACGGATCTCCGCCGAGACTTGAGGTCATCTAGAAGCATCTATTTGCCACTGGTGTTTTTTTATAAGTTACCCACAGGAGGGACATAGGAGGCCAGACAACAGAACACCTCCAGAAGGGGTAAATGGAGCTCAAGTCACGCAGATAAATCTGGCTGAGCCAAAATGGCTCCTGAACCTCTCATGCTCCTAAATCTCTCATGCTGAGCTCCCAAATATGATGTATGTCAGAAAGGCTAAATATAAGATGCACATTATTCATCACATTTGCCCAAAAATAAAACAGCACGCAGTTTGAAATCAGAAACAAACTTTAAAATGAAAATGTGGTGATGCTTTGTGACATTATGTACAAAGTAACGACTGAGTCATGTTCTCTAACAACAATAACCTCAGACAGGCAAAGCCTTCAGTCACGGCAAGGCAGACTCTGGGATTTGCACGGCCCTCTATTTTTTTTATTTTTTTCAATGAATCATTTTGCATTGGACCAAGCGTGTGTGTATGTGTGTGTGTGTGTGTGTGTGTGTGTGTGTGGGGGGGGGGGGGGGTAAGGGGAAGAGCAGCTGTGGTTTGGCTGTTTAGTGAGAGCTCTGCTGTTTTACATCCTCTCTTTGTGCTAACATTCCTTTCTGAAGAGTTTCTCTTCTTCTCTCCTCCTTTCCTTTGTGTTTTCTTCTCCTTTCTTTTCCCTTCTTTGCCCTATCCTTGTTTCCAGCAGGTTGAGTGACTGTGGCTCACTGTTCACGCCGACAAACGCACAGAGCAGTTCTTTAAACAGCGAGGAACTTTCTCTCTCACACACCCTCACACCCACACACCCACACACACACTCACTCACACACACACACACGCACACACGCTAGCCACGAGTGTGACTCAGTTCTATCTCTGACTCAAGAGTTGCTCAGACACACGCAGAGCCACAACTAGTCATCCAGTGTGTGTGTGTGTGTGTGTGTGTGTGAGTGAGAGTGTGTGTGTGTCTAGGAAGCTCTTTCTCTGCAGTGTGCATTCCTGCTCTAACACACCAATACACCCATGTCATCCTCAGAGTGTGTGTTATTAAAGGAGGCGTGGCCTGTGAGTCCCAGAAAAGGAGGCGTGGCCTGTGCACCTGTAGAAGGCATGGCCTCCCAATTCTCAAATATTAACAGTTAACAGTTGCTAGCTAGCCAATGGAATGTCTCTGATTATTAGCAAGGTAATGTATGTTTTTGATGGCGCCCCCATGCTGGGTACTAAAAATTCACGTTACCTTGCATTAGCTTGCCTTTCATTCCTGTTTTTGCATGTGTACATCGCCTTTAATGATGATGCTAACAGTTCTGTATGATCTCTAACCAGATACCAAACATCACCTCCTGTTAGCTTAATGGCTATCCCAGTTCTCATTCGGCGAGCTACCACAGGCTAACTTCAAGTGAATGCTAACTTTTTTGGAAAACAGCACAAAGTTGGGAGCAATGTGTGTATGTGATTAGGGGCGGGTGGGAATGTCGTGGCTTTGTGTGCGCTAACGACTTCCCTGCTACCGAGTCCTGATGCTGCCGGAGGTGCTAATTTTACTTTATTTTTATTTGTTTAGCTCGGATTCAGAGGGTCAGTTCGAGACGCCGGAGACGCAGTCACCTGTCCATCATCCGCTGGCTCCGCCCACAACACACATCACAGGTACTTCTGAAAGCAAAAGGCCAACACTCTTTCCTCAAAGATACTGTATATATTTTTGCATGAGTTGTAAACACACACACACACACACACACACACACACACACACAGTGATGCTCTATCTTCTCTATTGTTACCTTAGCAACAGTGGTAAGTGTGAAAAGCACTTGAAGTAGATGGATGGATGGATGATTAGATGGATTGATAGATAGATAGATTTAGTGAAATATAATGGCGTCTCGATGGACAGAAAAGATAACTGATGAAATGAACACTTTTTCGGTAGTGCACTCAGGCGATTGGACCCTACTAAGCTCCCTCTGCATGTGTTTTTGGCACGTGGCCATGTGCAGTAAAGCCGCAGCTGTGTGATTGGACACAGATGGGTTTTGCCGCCATGTTATTAAGCTGCTGTAAACGCTCATAAAAGTTCAAAGCTGAAATGGTGCTACTATGAAGCAGCACAGAGCCTGAGGGAGATAAGCGCTGATTGAGTGCAGGTACTGCGCTTATGAACGGTACTTAAAAGAATACTGTAGCGTATGTGTGATTACCACGGAGAAGATTTTGACTCATTTCCCTGTACTGAGAAAAGAACAGACAAGCTGTTTATTTATACTGGAATTCACTTATAATGAAAGTCTAAGGGCAGTTGTTGAGTTTTGTCTATAAGCGTTTAAAACACTTGACTATATAAGACAAATTCAAAACTACAACTGTTACCCTTTAATAATGAAGGTGTTAGGATGAGACAGATACGAGAGAAAGTCTTATGGAGTTTTATTCAACTTTCCAACACTGGAGCAATACAGTAAAAAGTAGTTCCGGTTACTTCACACTTTTCTGAAGGTTTTGTGGTATCCATGCGCCATCAGACCCACACAACTACACTGGTCATCACCACAAATTCTTCCCTCTGAAAAAGTAGTCCCATTTCTGAAATACAGATTCAGCGCTTCATTTACAAATACATGTGACTGAAGAATTCATGAACGCATTCTACAAAAATGTGTGTTTAGCATAAACATTTATCATCAGAGTTCAACATCTGCCCTTAGACTTCCATTATAAGTGAGTTTGGAGTAAACAGCTTTTCTGTTTTGTCAGCACAGGGGAAAAAGTGTCGAAATGATTGTCCATGTACACGACAGATGTGGTGAATAGAGATTAGGCTCGAACACGCTGAAGTATTCCTTTAAAGACAAAGAAAGATTCCTGAATAAGATGCAACACTATTTCAAGTGAACACTCTTAGTCATTTTATACACACACACTGTACACGTGTCATGGCTCAGATTGCTTCTCCAGACAGACCAGATCTGTGTGTGTGTGTGAGGAGAGCAGTAATTCTGTAGCAGTCTACTGCTCCCAACACTCCACCCTCACACTGTCTCACAGCTGTACACACACACACACACACACACACACACACTTACTTGCCTCTCTTAACTAACAATATGTGAGCAGAAACCGACACCCTTTATATGTGCCCTCTGCCACACACTATATCCCTTACGGTTGTCTGTGTGCGTGTGTGTGCCAGATGTGTGTTGTAGTGTGAATAAGATGTGATAAAGAGGGATAGAGACAGTTCGTTTAGACTGAACGAATATGAGCAGCGTCCTGAAATGCTACATGCTACCGCACTAGATAGTATGTCAGAATAGTACGCCAACTGTTGTAACGTACAGAGCTGTACTGTTCTGTCACTATTTAGGACAGAAGTGTGTAGTTTGGGACACAGCCACCGGCATTGATCAGTCGTCATGGTGAACAGATAAGATTGTGGCTGCTTAAATCTTAGCTACCTGACTAACATCGCTTGCTAAGACGTAGGTACTACAAGTAAGTTTATTGTACAGTAGAGTGGACGATTGGGAAGCTAGTTTGCTTTAGCTTGCTAGTTTGTGTTTGCTCACTCGCTTAGCTTTCACTCGTTGTTTGCTTTTGTTCATTAGTTAGTTATCATTTGCTAGGTTAGCTTTTGCTCGCTAGATTGCTTTTACTTGCTATTTAGTTTGTTAGGTTTGTTTTTGCTCACTAGGTAGCTTTTCCTTGCAGGCTTAAACTTCACATGCTAGGTTACTTTTGCTCACTGGGTTGCTTTTGCTTGCAGGCTTAAACTTCACATGCTAGGTTGCTTTTGCTCACTGGGTTGCTTTTGCTTGCAGGCTTAAACTTCACATGCTAGGTTACTTTTGCTTGCTACCCAGCTAGAAATTTTAGGTTAGCAAAACATTCTCTGAGCGTTGCAGTTCTAGGGACATTTGGTTTCTTGAACACTCAATCTGTCAAATTGTCTGAGTTTTCTAAGCACATAACGTTCATAAACATTCCTACAGCATGTCTGCAACATTTTTAGTTGTAGGAATGTTAACACAAACGATTCCATAATGTTTGATTTTGTCAAACTAGGAAGATTGTGTGAGCAACAGCATTATTACGGCACATGTAATATATGTAATATAACGTTATATTTGTATCGTTAGAGCCTAACCTTGCTAGAACCAGTCGAGTACATGACTTAATGCTCTGATGATGTTCTCTGTTAGCTGGTAGGTTGCTTTCGCTCGCTAGGTTACTCAGCTTTGACGAAACCGTCCAAGTGTGAACGCGTAGTTTAAAAAAAAAAGCTGTGAGGGCAGGACGAGTGACATCAGTATGAGTGATTGGTGAGGGTGAATCTTATGTCGGCTTTATTCAAGATTAGCCCCGCCTACTTTACATTGAAAGGGGAGAAATTGTGGTGTTTATGTAGTCGTTGGAAAGCCACCAATTACTCAGACTTTGTACTGCAGCTTATGAGCCCAACATTAACCTCATTAGGAAGTGATCATGGAGTTAAGCTCCTTTAAGTAGGCAGTTTGGAATTGATTTATTTCAAATGTTTGTGAGATTCAGCTGAATTTGAGTGATTCTTTTCTCCACTGGAAGACGAGACGCTTTTTCTGCTCGGTTACTAAAAATAGTTTCCCAGAGTTCAGTCTGTGTTTCAGTACAATGACGCTGGCTTTGGCTTTAGGGTCGATGTGTTTATAAAAGCTGGAAGTGTGTGATCGAGGGAAAAAGGAGGCCATTGTCGGACCCTGAGCATCCTGACTGATGCGTTTCCTCTGCTTTAACACAGAGGAAGTCTGTTCTACAGCTTTAACAATACACTTCCTCTGAGAACTCTCGCAACACAGAACCGAGCATACGGTGGCCATCAGAACCTGCCTGTTTAAGTTTCTTTATTTCCATGAAGCTGTGTAGGCGTGTTTTGTCTTCTGCACTCGACTGTATTAAAACCAAAGTGTATATTCTCCCACACCCATTTTCCCTTGTTGTTGTTTTTTGCAACGTCTCGGTGCCTTGGAGGATTGTTTTCATTTACGCCACAGATTATTTTCAGCATTTTCTGTCTGTTTAGTCTAGTCTCAGAATTTATCCACTTGTTTCTATTATATACTATATACTAATATTATTATATTACAAGCGAGAAATAATTCATATAAAATTACAACATGCTTCCTGTTATTGCCTGCAATAACAGCGACTTCAGAGTTAAAACCTTATTTTTTTATGTTTTAGTAATATTGTACTGGCATTGCACTATTGCGCTATTGTGCTATTTAATTCAAGTGTTTATGTACAGTTTAAACTGGTAGCTATAAGCTTCCTTTATTTGTTAGCTACATTAGCCATGTAGCTTCAGTACAAAATTAATGAAACAAACTTTAGACACCAAACTTGTCTTGCTTGATCGACTGCATTTGAGGTAAGGGGACACCGTCAGGATAGTGCATACATTTAACTTAATTTGTCAACTAGGGGGCGCTATAACAATCAAATAACTGTTTCTTATCAACCTCTTGTCTTGTCAAGTTGAATTTTTGACTTTGTGCTCTTCTGTAAGTGTTTTTTTTTTTAGGAGTGTAGCCTCTTTATAATTAGAGAACCATTGCTGCCGTTGGCCAATCAGGTTTCAGCAGGTATTTGACAGGCTTATTATTGGCCAATTGTCATGAAAGGTGGCAGTCTGATGGGGCACTTTAATTTTTAGCCAAACTATTGCTTGAAGAGAAAATCTCTTTCTCTCTCTCCCTCTGTCTAGAGGAGGACGTTGAGGAGCAAAGTGTCTCCATTACTGGAACATCAGCGCTAAACCTCACAAACCAGAACTACAGCCCAAAACCCGAAACTGATGATTCGGACCGTAACGGACACCTTCCAGAAACTCCAAGAATGAAATCTCCTCTTATTCCCGAGTCCACAGAGGTGGAACCCGTCACTCCCAGTCCTGCAAACGTGGAAGCTATTCCTCTCCAAAAAAAATCCTACACCTTCGACCCCGAACCAGAACTTCAGGAAGATGACAATGCCGGCTCCAGAAAATCTCCGCCTCAGAAACGAGAAAATAAAAAGCATAAACCCGTAGAAACAGAAGCAGCACATGACATGGACGCACCTTTACACGTGGACGATGGTCCTCTACCTGAAAATGTACACAGCTTAGAACAGGGGTCCGAATTCAAAGAGGGCGACGCCGGGTGCAAAAAATCTCCGTCTCAGAAACGAGGAACCAAACCCACATCTAAAAAAAAGAAACCCAAACTTGCAGTGGAAGAAAGCGACACACACACTCCTCTAAACGTGGACGATATTCCTCTGCCCAAAACATTGTACGACTTCGACCCGAACCAGTGGGACGATCCCGATTTCGACCCGTTTGGTGGGAAAAGCAAAGTCTCGAAAGGATCGCACAATTTCAATCCAGATCACTTCGACGACTCGGTGGATGCTTTTAAGCCGTCTAATAAGATAATGGGAAGCAGCAATTTGGAGAAAACCAAAGGTGAAAAACCAGAGGAGGAACAGAACAATGAGTGCCCTTTGGTGGACGAGAGGAAAGTGAGACAGTCGCCCAAGAAAAGCAAAGACAAGATCATCACGTGAGTGACGTGTAAATGGATAACGTTGTGTGTGTGTGAGTGCATTAAGGGGAACTGTGTTCATTTCATCAGCTATAAAAAAAACACGTAATATTTCTCCATTGAGACGTCAGCATTCTTCACTACTATACAGTCATTCTAGTAATTTGATTGGCTGAGAGCAGTGTGGACAATATCATAGAGGAGCCTGTCTGTGTATCTATTTATCTATCTATCTGTCTGTCTGTCTGTGTCTGTCTGTCTATTTATTTATCTATCCATCTGTATATCTGTCTGTCTGTCTATTTATTTATCTGTCTGTCTTCTGTCTGTCTGTCTGTCTATTTATTTATCTATCCATCTGTCTGTCTTCTGTGTCTGTCTGTCTGTCTATTTATTTATCTATCCATCTGTCTGTTTTCTGTCTGTCTGTGTCTGTCTATCTGTCTGTCTGTCTATTTATTTATCTATATATCTGTCTGTCTTCTGTCTGTCTATTTATTTATCTATCCATCTGTCTCTGTCTGTCTGTCTATCCGTCTATCTATCTATCTGTCTGTTTATTTATCTATCCATCTGTCTGTCTTCTGTCTGTCTGTCTTCTGTCTGTCTGTCTGTCTATTTATTTATCTGTCCATCTGTGTGTCTGTCTATCTACCTATTTGATTATCTGACCCATCTATCTATCTGTCTGTCTGTCTGTCTACCTATTTGATTGTCTGACCCTCTAGCTGTCAGTGTTTGTGTTGTAAAAATCACAGTTTTCTGAGAAATGAAACTTTACCTGTATTAAACTGGCAGTCACTCAGTGCAGTGTGATTTCTCTGTGCTGTTTGTGCTGATCATATGGGGTGCAGCTTCACACAGGTTTTTAGTGCGTTGATAGCATCCTTATAAATGTTTTTCTTTTTTACTATCATCTCTTTGTGATGATTTGTGCTGTACAAAAATTTTTGTAAGTGTTCGATTTTTTTGAGATATTACATGTTCAATTCACTGTAACGTCACTCTCAGCCTTTGACTTGCATTGATATAAAACATATAAAATGTGTAATATCTCAAAAAACAAACAATAACTTTTACGGCATAAATCAGCACAAACAAATGCCCGAAGTTATATTTAATTTATTTTATTATATGGGGGACCACTTCACTGAGGTACACTCGGGTTAGGGTTACACTAACCCTAACCCTGTGGTAGTGTTTCATCACTGATGTCACTCAGACTGTTGAGCTGTGGTGCATTTACTCGTCTGTGTGTGTCTGTCTCGGTTTTCCTGTCTCTCTCTGAACTAATCCCCTGTTCCACCTGCTCTTCTCTTTCCCTCGTTCCTCCACTCATCTGTTTCTCTAATGCGCCAAACCTTTCTTGTCCTCCTCTCCTCATCCTCCTCTCTCTGTCTTCCTCTTCCTGTCCCCCTCTCCTCATCCTCCTCTCTCTGTCCTCCTCTCCTCGTCCTCCTCTCTGTCCTCCTCTCTTCGTCCTCCTCTCTGTCCTCCTCTCCTCGTCCTCCTCTCTCTATCCTCCTCTTCCTGTCCTCTCCTCATCCTCCTCTCTCTGTCTTCCTCTCTCTGTCCTCCTCTTCCTGTCCTCCTCTTCCTGTCCTCCTCTCCTTATTCTCTTCTCTCTGTCCTCCTCTTCCTGTTCTCTCCTTATCCTCCTCTCTGTCCCTTCTTCCTGTCCTCCTCTCTCTGTCCTCCTCTCCTCGTCCTCCTCTCTGTCCTCTCCTCGTCCTCCTCTCTCTATTCTCCTCTTCCTGTCCTCTCCTCATCCCCCTCTCTCTGTCCTCCTCTTCCTGTCCTCCTCTCCTTC
>JAOUQW010000023.1:8844224-8860664 GCA_028565825.1 Olivaichthys viedmensis
TGCCACACGATTGGCTGATTAGATAATTGCATGAATGAGAAGGTGTACATGTTCCTAATAAAGTGCTTAGTGAGTGTATAATTATTTCGCAAACGTCTAAAATATTCTGAATTCAGTGTATTAGTTTTTGATAACTGATTAAATAAAAACAGTTTGTGGCAGTGCCTTCAGACTGCAGAGCCATAAAATAACTTAAAAAATATCTTGTCACAACTATTAACCAACAGCGATTTGTAAAGCTATAACCTCGTCCGTCCCCAAATCCAAACACATTTATGCGCCCGGCGCATGTGTAGGCCTTTTGCTTCGGGTCGGAACCGCCTCTGCGGTCTCCGCGTGGTATCGATCCCCTTTGCTTAATACTGGTTAAGAATCACTGTGGACAGAGTGCTTTTATTGACTGCTGCAATATTGATGTGAAGGAGGATATAAAATAGCTTGCGATCGCTTCGAATAAGTCTTTTACCCCATCCTGCATTCCCTCATTGCTCATTCCTCATCCGTTCCTGTAACAGTTCAAAATCTCCATCATGGCAATCTTTCTTCTTTCCATGGCTGTTTGTTTTGACGTTGAGGCATTATTTTCTTGTTTACCCTGGCTGTGGCGATTGGAAATCGGTCGTTTGAGAATGCGAAGGTGTGATATTCTCTATCATAGGCCTCCCCCCGCCATTGAAGCCCACTCTGCAATGATTAATTTGATCGCCACGCCGATGCTGGGTTGCATGAGTGCTCCGCAATCGACAGGCGCTTGGCTCAAAGCAGAAAAAAGTTGATGATGGCATTAACCTATTTAGGAAGACTCAACAGTAGTTTTCTGAGTTATTCTTTAAAGGTTAGGAAGGGCGAGTGCATTTCTCAGCTGTCCCTGCGCATATTTCCTTCAGCTTATCCTTATTCTGCTTTCGGGGGCCTGCAGCCATGAGATTTATTACACAATAAACAGATAATGTCTTAAATCAAACCAATGTCCATTCCTAACTGTCCTATACTTCAGTGCTCCATTCTGCTTTCCCATTTGTTTAAACACATTTTCCATTTTTCTTCCACAATATTTTGTAATTAATATCAGTTTATCTTTGCCAGACCCCTCGGCCTCATGGCATCTCCAAAATGCTTTATGCTTTATTCATGTGTAATTTCGGGTTTCCATGCCATGCATTAAATTTTTTTTCCCCCGCAGAGTTCGGCTTTTCTGGGAAATATTTTCTGCATAGCTTCTTTTTTTTTTTTGTTCCCTTGGATTTGTCTCTTAATTTTTTTCATTCCTCAGCTTGGCCTGAGATTGCCACTGCCTCGCGCAATGTCGCTGTGCTGATGTGTGAGAGGATTCGGAGCAGACGTCGGACTGATTTGCAGTTCTCTCTTCATTTGGCTAGTTTCGACACTTTAGTTCAGCATTTCTCCTCATTTGCTGAATTGGCATTCATGGTGAGTCTCCAAGTCTCAGAACAGCGTGTGGGAACTAAACTCTCATTAGGACAATTTCTAAATGCCTTTTGATGGACCGAGATATTTATCCTAATGTAATGATGACTATCTTTTCTAGGCAGTCTGACCTTAAGAAAGTTTAGAAGGAGAGAACTTTGGCTGGTCGTGTGCAGTGTTTCCGTTTTTGGGCTTGTGAGGAAGTGCTATTTTCTTTTTAAAAATGAGAAGTTGGAGTGCAACTAAAATGACATTTAGCTTGCTTAAACAATTTTTTTATTTTTTATTTATTCAGCAGACACAGCTTACAAGTGAGGCCGAATACAATCCAAGCACAGAGCCATTGAAGGGGCGGATAGTGATACAAGTACTGCAGAACTAAGTTTCCAACAATTGACCGGAAGCAAGTGTAGGAACAGAGAGCCACAACTGAACAGTACCCAGGAGTGCCATACTTACACTAGTCACAAAGTAGTCAGTCTCAATCAAACTGTACTGATACAATATTAAAACTATGGTAATAGTAAAACCCACTAATAGATGGCCTAGATGGATTTATTCATTTTTAAAAAGACACCAATGTCTATTAGTAATTTTAAATCTGATAAAAGTCCCACAAGGTTCAGTTTTAGGTCCCCTGCTGTTCAGTTTGTATATGTGATTCTGCTTCTTTCCATCATACCTGAGCATAATAAATCTTATCAATCATATGCTAATGATACACAATTAAATATCTCTCTCTACTGACAACCCCAACCCTATCGATAAGCTCACCAAATGAGTAACTGCGAGGAACGTAGATTTATCTCAAAAGGTAACAAAGATTTTATGGTGGACTGGCAGCATTTCTTTTTACATTTTGTTTTAGTTTGTTGGGTCGGCTTAGTTTACATTGGTTAGGAAGAAGAGATCCCAGGTCCAGCCTCCAACTACTGCTGAGTTTAATATTTGCTGGCCAGTTCGCATGTGTGTTGATATATTTTGTTATAATTAAATTTTAGTCCTATTTTGGGGCATTTCTGGACTCCACTTGTTTTTACCATTTTTCTAGTGTTTAGTATTTAGTAGTTTTCGGAAAGGCTTTTGAAGAGCTACTGAATGCTTCTCAGGATAATACAAGTTCATAGAGGAGAATTAAAGACCTCTGCATTAAAACAATGCTGGCAATATCATCACTGTGGGATTTGCTTTCTGACCTCCAGTCCACCATTATTTAAAATAAATAAATCAGATAAGTGATGATCTTATATCCTGCCATCTCTAGGTACATCAGTACATATTGTACTGGTAGTATTGGATAGTGTTGGCAATGACTGCATTAAACAAAGCAGCATTCAGTCACCCCAAATGATCTGCCAAGCTTGGATACACCTACTCATAGAAGGGGTTTCTTTATTGTTACTATTTTTCTTATTTTAGAATAATAGTGAAGACATCAGAACTATGAAACTGACCAGAAAAACTCTTATATTTCAGATTCTTCAAAGTTGCCTGGATGACAGCTTTGCAACCCATTTGGCATTCCCTCAGCAGCTTCATGAGGAGCTGCCTGGGATGCTTTTCCAACAGTCTGAAAGAAGTTTCCGCATGCTGAGCTGCCACATTGCCTTTGCACAAGTAGTTCAGTTTTATATTTGTTTGAGTGTAGTAAATCATGGAACATCCATAGACTGATTTCATAAAGGTATTTGGCGAGCATATCAATAGGGTTGGGGTTGTCAGTGGAGAGAGAGATATACAATTGTGTTATTATTAGCATATGATTGATAAGATTTATTATGCTTTGGTATGATCAAAACAAGCAGAAGCACATATACAAACTGAACAGCAGGGGACCTAAAACTGAACCTTGTGGGACTTCGTCAGATTTAAAATTACTAATGTCACAGTTCAGCGGCGGAGGTAGGACACAGGCACAAGCCGTAGAGTTGACATTTATTGTCAACTCTAAACATAAACACAACCAAACACTCTACACAACATGACATGAAACAATCAGGCACAAACTGGACGGAAACAAGGAGGGCTTTATAAACACTTACTAATGACGAACAAACGACTTTGTGCAGGTGGGGACAATCACATTACGAGACAGGGATTACACACACACACACACACAAGCGCATGTGGCGGCCGTCGCCATGGCAACTGCTCACTAGGTCACGCACACAGCCGCGCACGTGACTACTAATAGACATTGGAAAAGGTTCTGTCTTTTAAAAATTAATAAAACCGATTAAGAATTCAGCCATCTACGTCAACAAAATATTTGAAAATACCTCTGCACTTAGACACTGGATTTGTAAATGGTGAACTCTGATTTTGAGTTTATAGTTTGGCATTTGTCAAATTTGTTAACACGGTGCTAAATTCATGTTTTTCATTCACGTCTTGTATTCAAATTATTAGAATATAATGACGTGGTAACCTTTTAGCTAGAGAACCTGCTTACTAAACTAGCTTGCTAGCTAACATAGCTAATGTTAGTGATCAACAAAATCATGGGTTTTATGGTATATTTTGACATACCCTAATGTTAAATGTGGCTGAGGTACAGAAGTTTGGAGCTAAACTGCAACATTATATGCTTATAATAAATATCAGATCTCTCAATAAAATGGAACGACAATGGAGCTTAAAATTATATCAAAATCACTTCAGACAATCTGTGTTCCTTTTTGCTTTTACAAAAAAATTAAATAAAATATTTCTAAAAATGTCACGGCTTCTATGATTAATCCAGTGTTCACTATAAATACTGCGACATTATTGTTAGTGGCCATTTAGCCTTGCATCAATATTAATCTGCTATAACACGATCATTGCCTAACCGTTTATCACAGTTTACAATATTATCACGATATTGCATTGCTACGTTGCTAAAACGTTATTCCTCATTCAGAGCGACAGTTTTGTCCTCCATGTCGTCCAGTGAAAAGAATTATGGGGTTGCCATTTCCAAGATGGATATGTCATATATGTGATATGTGATGACGTCTTCCAATTTATCCAAAATAAGGAACCTTAGAAGACCGCTGTCCCTATGCTGCCTGAATTGGATAGCCTTTATCTCAGGAGTACAAACACTCCCCAATTTGAAGCATCAGTAATAACAGTATTGTGGGTGCTGAATATCGCAATATATTTTATAACTGATTATCCACAGCTTTCAAGTTGCCATGTATGTGTGCTTGCTATTAAAGAGAAACAACTCGTGAAACAACTCATGAAACCACTCCGACATGGAGTGACTGTAAAACAAAGACATAAAAAAGTCCCGGGCGACTTCTTAAAGTGCCCCATAACTTATGACCTATAAGGCACAACAGCTGGGAAGAAACTTTCTGGTCCCGTCACACGCATTGGAGCCATTGTGGGTGACGCGTTTCTGCCCCCTCTGGGATGGAATTACCCATCCTTACGCCATCATACATCTTTCCTTCTACAGTCGACCAGTTTCTCTCTGCACGATGGACACCTACCATCTATTCTCATTTTGAGTTCTCTTCAAGAGTTACAGCCCTCTTTAGTGAGCTGTAGGCACCCCAGGCGTCAATAGAGTGAGCCTTCTCAGCTGTCTTTGGGCTGTGAAGCTCCCAGAAACTGATGCTAGCACTTCTCGCTTTGGCATTTAGTGGCGACCCATCAATTTTCCCACAATCTGTCGAGGAAAACGAGCTGATCGGTCTTGATCAGTCACGGATTTAAAGTCTATCAACACTGTCTCTCGATTGCAAATTCATACGAATTGCTGTTGCTCATTAGAATTCCTATGAATTTTGTGTCTTGTGATGTTTTATTCAATATTTTTCAGCATGTAGCTGTTTCTAATTGATCATTTTAATATAATTAACAATAAATTAGGATTTATACACGGTATGTATCGAACTTCTCAGAGTGATGGTGTTTCTCTCTGAGTAGGCTTGTTTTTTTTTCTTTATCACTGCTGTATTTTTTAGGAGTGCAATCGCACAACATTCACTGTTTTTCGGGACATAGCTCTTATATTTGATAGTGCTAATATAGAATAATATAGAGTAAGTGGTTATATACTGTATATTGATCCTCTGAGTGATAATGTTCCTCCACTATCAGTTAGAACCACATGATCTTGGACTAGTCCTGGTTCCTTCTCTGGTAATATTTTTGGTAAAATTCTAAACTGATGTGCAACATGCAGTTTTCAGCATTTGAGCATTTTGATTATGGCTGACAGTGTAAAGTGTTAAATCAGGGGTCACACAGTATATATATTGGATCTCCTTCAGTCATGGTGTTCCTGCACCACCAGAAAGAACCATCCGGTCCCAATATGGCTCTTGTCATATCTCTGCTACATTGTCTTTCAGAAGTTCCAGGAACCGATCATGAAATTTTCTGACCTGCTTTGGCCCGGTTTAGAAGTCCTGAGCCAAGAAAGGGGGGCAATCCATCAGTCCTCCCACAATCCATCATGAAAAATGAGCTGATATGTCTTTGATCATAGATGAATGGAGTGTTTTACCCTCTCAGAATGATGGTTTTACTCCATAACCAGTGAGAACCATGTGGTCTCAGACTAGGCTTGGTTCATCTCCCGTATAGGTTTTTTTTTCTTTTCTTCTTTTCTCAAAAAATCCCCGCAACCGTGAAATCTGCAGACCTGCTTTGGTCTGGTTCAGTACCATTCTCAGACAGGAGGAGGTGAACCATCGGTTCTACTACAATATGTTATGTATATTTTTGTAAATGTAGATGTTCATAACCGACGGTGTGGTGTGGTGTTTTATCTGAACGTGAAATTTACCTGATATGCTGTTGCCCAATTCAGTACTAGTGCTGAGCCAGGAAGTGACTTTATACCAGTCATGCTTTAACCTTCGACAACAGATAGCTCAATCATTTATACTGATCTAAACCCAAAGAGAAGAGAAGTGTTCTTGAGTATAGATCAACAGGCGTGCACTTTCTTGTTTAATATACTGAGCCTTACAGCTTCTGATATCTTCCAAATGCTCATTATATCAAAGCAAACACACCTAGGGTGCTGATGAATATGGAACAGCCGTATTACAAAAACAGCCCTCCTCAGCTCCTGCATGCGTGACTGGTTACGCTTCGTCTTTCTCTTTTGAGGGAATGTTTTCCTATTTTGCTTTTTCTTTAATTCATTCTGACCTAGCCTTCATAACGGGACACCATGAAAACAAACAACACAGTCGTTCTAATATCCTTGAATTAGTCAGTGAGAGAAACACTTTCCACCTCCGTTACATAATCTATCCATTTTTTTATTGCATTAATATTAAATATTGGTCTCAGCTGAATTAATTAATCCCCCCCCCCTTATTAAGAAAATAATAAGCAACTCTCACGCACAGAAGACAGCTTGTAGGTTGTGCACTTTTTAACAAAGAGAACAAAACTCTTTGTTCTCTGAGAAACAAACAAGGACCAGTGAGCTGGAAAACGAGAAGAGCCACGGTTAAGCAGGAACCCTTCCTAAAGGTGCAATATGGAGAATTACAGCTAAAATAAGAGGGCTCAGGCAAAAACAGACCTTTAATGCATTTAATCCTCTTAGACTGAATAAAAGTACATAAATAAATAAATAAATAAATAAAACATCTGGGCAATTCAGAACTAATAGACTACTCTTGAAAATGGATTCTCTGTAAAAAAATAAATAAATAAATAATTTAAAAATATAGAAAAACACTAATCCTAAAATTATTTTGAAACCATTTCTGGTCTAAAAAGCACAAATGAAAAATGCCACGTCCGATTGCCGAGCTAAACCACAGTATCTTTCTGCGGCTCTGAGGAACGTTCCGGTTCACAGCTGGCATATAGATTGCAAACAACGGACACAATCAAAGAGGGAAACGGTCATTTCCTGCAAACTGGGCACTGTGACCTGCCACGTCTGATAGCTGCTGTTACAGTACAATGATTCAGCTCTTGATGGAAATGAAGAACTGACCAAACAAAAGTCTCATTAAGTCAACATGACCAATGTAGTGTGAGAGAAATGATTCGTCCAATGGGGACGATTTTCCTTTCTGAAGGAAAATAGGCTGATCAGTCATAAATTAAATGCGTCATGACGCTTTACAAGATAGAAGCTCCAAACGTGCAACATTTTCTGTTACACTGGTAAAACTAGCTTTTACTAGCTAGCTAACTATCAGAGAACAGTAGTCTTCGACATGGAGTTGGATGACTACTGAACGCTTTCCATTTTCAGCATAATGTCAGGTATCTTCTACGAAAGAAAGTCCCCAATAAAACCCTGCTGGCCCAATGACATCAGTGTGATTTTCGTTTCCTGACCTCAAAGACGTCCCCCACAGTGACCAACGATCCACCATCTCTGGGCTCATTTGGCCAAACATGGCAACATGGCTGCGGAAAAGAGCATCCCAAGTGCAAATCTCGAGCACAAATCCCAAACACACGTTGCGACGCCTCTGTGGCGAGAACATCTCATAATTGTGCTCTGACAGGGATTTATTGTACGTGTATGAAAACTGAAAACTAGCTAGAAGTACAGTTTATGCAACATGTCACCACGGTTGCAAGAAGACCTAATTTCACAGCTCTAGGAGTCACAAAAAAAAGAATAAAATAAACTACGACTAGTAAACACACACAAGTCTTTCTAAAAAGTGAAAAGTCTCCATTGAAAAGTAGCTCTTCTATTTTTTCTTGTGACAGCAACAATATGTTAAGTTATAACTAGATGGGGAATATAAATGTAATATAGTATAGTTGGCCCACAATGCATCATGTTTAATCATTTATCGACTGTCAGACCTTCTAGCAATAGGTATTGCTGTACAATTGAAGAATGCAGGAAGCAGAGCTGGATTTACACCATTCCTTGTCTCCAAAATGTAGAATAAATCATAATAGTGATGAATGTGCTGCTTCATGAATTCGGCCACTGTGTAAGGCAGGTAGAATAAATTACACAGGATGATGCTTTCAAAAAATGCAGACAATTGTTTGATTCACATTAAAGCTCAAGTTTAAAGCATACCTTAAGTTTACTACATTACGGTTTGTTAGTTCCGACCTCATCCATGCCCTTTAGTTCATAGTTCACACCTGTTGCTCATGTTATGTCTAGATGTCATGTCTAGATTATAAAATCGAAAGTATGGAATATGTATAAGTGAATTTATTTACTTAAATCTAGGTCTAATTGGAAAAGGCAGAGATCTTGATTACTCTAATTGGGCACATGTAGTCACAACATATATTTGTCTTACGATTGATTACGATAACTGTCGATGAGTCTTTTATCTATAGGCTTAACTGATTTAACATCCAAGCGCATCTGACTTTAATGAAGCACAAGCTGAGAGTGGCCAGTTAGAGTGCGTAGGATTTGTTAAAAATGAAAAATGAGTCATTAAATAATACGTCACTGAATAAGGGAAATAAAAAATGATGTTCAAGCATGATGTTCCTGAGCTGCTGTGAGTCGCTCTGGAAATCCTGTAATAGAAACTCACAGTAATTTACAGTCAGAGCTGTCGGGCTCGAATTGGCGCGAGTTTTGAGACACACACATCATACGCCAGCTCAAATATGTCGTATGTCATCACTCCTCAAGGAAGTACGGCCAAAGACCCGCCCCCAAATTTCTGGTACGGTTTCAAACAGAGCCGTAAGCCTTTCCCCTTTAACAAGGCCTTGTCTTTGAGCTAGCTAGCTAACGTTAGCCAGGAATCTCGCTGACATCAGCCTCAGAGACACCCAAGAGAACCACGGACAGCATGTAAACTCACTCCACAGATGGGCATGAGCAGTGTGCTGACGGATCATAACAGGCCTTGTGTTTTAGCTAGCTAGCTAGCGTTAGCTCGCTACCATCGGCTTTGTGTTGTGTTCTAATCTCGCAGAACGAACACAGACTACGGCATCGGCGATCAGGCTGACGATTCACAAACACAGTGATGTAAGATCACACTTAAGCACAAAGCAGCCGATGGCAGCGAGCTAACTGGATAACCTTACAAAAATTTGTAGGAATGCAAACAATCGAGAACTGTTATGTTGGAATGAAGTCGCTAACATGACCCCTCACCCTTAACCATTAACCTTAACCATTCATAACTTTTCTTACAAGTTTGTTCATGTGAAGAGGGAGGTCTGGACCCAGATCTTATCTTTGAGGTGTACCTTTTCCTGTGGCACCTGCCTAAGGCGATGACACTTCACCATCTATTGTTCTAGAGTGGTATTATTATAGAACTTTTAGATAGCTATGGCTAGAGGTTTTGTTTTTTTCCAGTTCTGGTTCCAGTTTTTATGCCACAGTTTTATCAAATAAATATATGACAGAAAAGAGTTGTTATATATAAAATAGCAAAAGTTATATCTACATGGTGAGAGGGGCAAAATGGAAAGCCAAGTTGCTAACTATCAGACAGGATAAAGCATTTTAAAAAAACACAAAAAATACATTGCCTACACATCAATCAAACTTTATTGAAATTTCAATATATTTGATATGAGTGAAGTTGTAATCAAAGCTACGAGCGCTTACCCACCACTTACCCTGACCTTAATGGAATGGTTCGACAAAAGATTTAATGTACACAATTTCCCCTTTTCCCTCCAAGTGGAGAGGTGAAATGTTCGAAGAATGGCCAAGTGTTAGCCGAGTAAATGTATGCTCACTGTACAGACGTTTAAATGTTTATTTCATTCAAGCCCATTTCACTCGATGTAGCTTGATAAATGTTTGCAGAAGCATACAGCCCGTCTTCTAAATGCAGTTTTCATGAATTAATCATGTGTGATGTCATTTCCTGGACCCAGAAGGTCTCAGAGGGGAGGTGGACTGGGAGATGAGATTTACAACCAGACATTGTGCGTGAATTATTCCAAAATCAACTCACTCTTTTACTCCCTGCAATATGGAAGACAAGTCCACTTGTAGCTCCATCTCTATCTGGACATTAAGGGAATGATGGAGAACATAACTGCATGGTCGAATATTCATTCATATGAATAATATTCAGCACAGGCAGTCTCAGTAGTTTATAATGTTTCTTTTTTTTTTCTTTTTTAACAGTGCAAGGGTTGATTAAAAAGCACTGCAGACCGACTGAGACCTGTAAAACACTTTCATCATCTATTAATTTACAGCTCCTGGCAAAGACAATTTTGAATGTACAGATTAAACTGTGCGTCATAGGAGTTTAAAAGGGCACAGCGTGCTTCAACTGATGTGTCTTTGTTGCCATAATGGACTGATTGGACTCTAATTCTGCTAATTCATCTAATTCTGGGACTCCAGGTGCTCCTGTGTGCTCAGACACACAAACACATAGGCGCATACACACACACACACACACACACACTCACGGACCCATCTAACCACTGATAGTCGTAAGCCTTGTTTTTCAGGTCTGTTGTCCGGGAAACTGCTCCTTGTTTGCACGTGTTGTCAAGGAAACAAAGAGGGGGAAAAAATCTGCGGATTGAAATCATATTTTTAGAAAATGAATCTTCAGGATGCAGCACGCAGTACATTGGAAGCTCTGAAAGACCGCTGCATCGGGCTCGCATGGTAATTGGTGAGCACGGCGTGTTGCGTTATTTAGCCGACGTTAAATCGACCACTCGCCTGCTCCCAATTTGGAAACGCATATCTTTTAATGAGAGCGACGACGCCAGAACAAAAGGTGACATTTCTTTCCTATAAAAACATTAAAACATCATTTCTATCTACCTAATTAAAGTCATATTTGCAAAAACACAATTACTGTTTTGTTGTTTACGGGGAAGTTTGAACTCATTTGGTAAGCTCTTGTTTGTTTTGCTCCAGCAGAAATGGCCTTTAGTCAGAATGAAAATGAGATTTTGTGGTATTTGCACATCCAGTATATAAAGTTCCAGAGCCTCATGGTTGAAGAGAAGCAGGCCAGCGTGGCCCATTATAGCAGTTGAACTCAACTCAGGCTGACCCCAAACTTCCCACGTAGCTCTTTATGTTTTCTGCCAACACGCCCACAACATCTGTCAATATGCTGGAGTTCATCCTGACACACGGCCCAGACGTCCACATTACATTACCATAAGGGGCGTGTATCTCTTTTTGCGAGGCGATCTAATGTGCATCTCGATACGTGATCAACGAGTTGAGGCATAAAAGATACATTCAATATCTTAAAAGCAGGCAACGAATCAGTACGACATGATTTAGAGCTGTCTCAATGTAATACAATGCAAAAGATTCAATATTGTGCAAACTGTTTGAGCTTCTTTGAAAGAAATATACCTTTAAGGTGTGGGAAGCCACGCCTTCTTAACCTGAACTGACAGGCACAGAGGCCACGCCCCCTTCTCTGGGACAGAGACACATAGGCCACACCTCTTTTACTGGAATTGATAGGTACAGGGGGCACACCTCCTTCAATTTGTCACTGAGGTCATGCCTTCTTCACTGGGACTGACAGGTATATAGGCCACACCTCCTGCCTGGCACATAGGCCACACCTTATTTACTGGGACTGACAGGCACAGAGGCCACGCCTCCTTCCAGGGGACTGATGGGCACAGAGGCCATACCTCCTTCACTGGGACTGGTAAGAGATTTAAATCACACTGCACTTCACAATTAGCATGCATGCGATTACTCCAAGATTTACATCAACATAAACATTCCATAAACAGACTTATTTTCATTTGGACGTGGCCGATGAACGTCCTTCACACGGCATTAGGCAACGATGAAAAATATGACAACTTCACAAAGTTTCTAGAGCTGCGCGTCCGCCGGCTGACGGAATCATTGTGCAAAACATGATTTAGGAGGATAATTGGCATTCAGCTGCCTATAGATTGCAACCTTTCAACGAAGGCTTGTTGATAACAGGTGATTAGGGCTTCTCGTGGCAAGGCAGTCTGAATTTTTCATCCTTTGGCATCCTGCTCAGACGCACACGCACACACGAACGCGCACACACATAGGTATCATGGGAAGTCCTGTCAGCAATGCTCTTGTAGGGAGCAGTTTTTACTCAGGGAGAAAGGAAATGGGGCAGACGGGGGTCATTCCAGAGTTTTGGTAGGAGGCAGTGACTTCCCGTGCCTCATTTCACATTCATTCCTCAACAAACAGCTGGTGCATCTTTTATCAGTAGGAAAAAGGAAAAAAGGCCTAGTGTAGGAAACGCATTGTTCCCTGAACAAAGACAGAGCTAATCACTCAAGACTCAAGTCAATCACATTTCAGGCAAAATTTATAGGAAGTCTGATGAGTGACAGCAATTTCAATATATTTGATATGAGTGAAGTTGTATTTAAAGCTACGAGCGCTAACACAGCCATTCACCCTGGCCTTAATGGAATGGTTTGGTTCACAATTTCCCCTTTTCCCCCTAAATGTAGTCGATCAGCCAAGACATATTTGTTGTCCAACATTTGCAACATTTGCTACAAGAATGTATGTAACAAGTAATGGAAGCATATCTCACCCAAAATCTTTTCTGTAAATATCTGCCTCAATGATGTTTTTTTGCCAACATGGTTTAGGACACAGTATGACTTACTGTAACCTATAAAAAAAAATTTGTTTCCATTTTTTCCTTAGCATAATTTGCTATCACTTTTAGATCATGCCATTTGAAGCAAGTATATGAAAATGACAACCAAAGTCACCCAGATCTCACCCAAAATTTATAGCGACTACACAATAAAGTGAGAGTGCGTTTTCGGTGGATTTTATATGAACCGCATTTGATATGAAGCCACAATAAAAGCTACCACCATTAAGAGTATACTTAACTATTTGTAAATTAACATACGACTTAGTTAGACACTTTCTGTGACAAACAACCCGAACCCCTTTGTAAACACGCGTGTACCTGTAATTCGCTGTGGGGGTGCTTCTGCATCCCTGCCCTTTGTAAAGGTGCCAGGACTTTTTTGTGGCTGCCAGTCCTCTGCTCTGTGCCAGGCAACTGCCAGGCCACCGTTTGGTATTTGTACAAAGCCCCCTCATTAAGCGAACCGGAGGAAGGCTGTTCTAAAGGCTTCACCACCTTATTAGCGGAGATGTTTTTATTACTTCCTATTTTAATGAGGCGGAATGCAGAAGCCCGGTTTGCTTGTCTGTGTTTATTTGTGCTGCTAATGGGCAAAATGATGTAGCTGGAGGCTGAAAACAGAGCTAAAAAAAAAGCGTAGAGGGACGGCCGTGGCCACTCCGTAATGGGCTCGATAGCTTCTTGATTTATTTTACTGAATACTCACAAGAGAGATGAATCAAAGGACGCTGAAAGAATATATCTTCCATTAAAAGGGTTCGATTTTCTTTAGATGGTTTTTCACACGTCGTCTCAGTCAGGTCTACAATTAAGTGTAAATCTGGGAAATCAGACACACTGTAGATGTTTTGGTTCCACAGATACAGACCCACATGTTAACAGTGGCTAAAGACTTCTTTAATTACTGAAGGAGAACTATATAAAATTATGGTGCTTTACCTTTTACAGTTCTGCACTCATTTTCTGCATTATGTTCCTTTCAGGAAGGAGAATAAATCCTCCCTGCTATAACTTGCTATAAGCTGTAGTTGTTGATTTCTGGATTGTAGGTGTTCATCAATGCACAATCAGGGAGCTACAAATATTTCCATTTGAAATAGCCTTTTTTCTTTTCTTTTTGGGAAATAACGTATTTTTAAAGAAGTGAAAATCAGGCAAAGTGGCATTTCTACATTGCTTTGATAAACGACTGAAGTGATCCTTTTAACAAGCCCATTTTTAAAAGAACATTCCAGCAGTTTCCCCGAATAATTTCATCCTTGCACTGCCACTGCAGTGTTAAACATCATTATATGAAAATGGGAAGAAGTTAGCAGATACTGTGATGTACTGAAAACGCCGATATTGGGTTTAACGTCCCATCCCTACTTGAGACACACTAAATAAACTAACACCAGGCTTCTGGTTAGATTCAACAACAGATTTGCATGGCTTCATAGCAGCGAGGTTAACAGTATAGAGATGTAGTCAAATGTTAAGAATTAACACTGTACAAATTACGACTCTGGAGGAGAGACCAGCAAAAAGGTTTAAAAAAAAAAAAAAAAAAAGTTTAATCCCATCACCCAGCCATCCCGCCATGTATTTAATGCAGTTTGTTTCCTGTGAAACTAGAAATATCGTGCTAACAAGAGAACCCCAGTTTGCCAACGTGAACCATTTCCTTTTATCATCAAACTGCCGTGTAAATTTGTAGAAAGAAAAAATAGATAGTTTGTCCTGCGGCTTGGTGCATTGCTCACTCTGTTGTTTTGTATATACTGTAGATCAGTTCTCACCCCCCATCTTTGGTTGGTGATGCACGGATTGACTATTTTGGCATTTTTTTATCTTTTAGGTACAGCACGGTACGGTTACTAATCCGAATCCAGAACTACCGAGTACCTGTGTCTTTTTCCCATTTCCCATAATGGTACCTGTGGAAGTGTGAGGATGTCTGAGGAGGTTGTAGGGTGGTGACATTATTTCCCACACTAACAACAGTTGCAGCAATGGAGGAGGTCTAATGAAGAGACATAAAGCCACCGAACGAACGGAATTTTCCGGGTTTTCCATTGTCCTCAATGGGAATGTTATCAGACACTACTGAAGATTGGTGTGCCGTACGTTTAGGTAGAACACAGACTCTAGCTAGCCAGGCTACGTCACAAACCGCATGCTGTTGTTCTAAATAGTACATCACTATTGTGGTGTAGGCTACTGTTTTGATATACTATTTAGTATAGTAGTATGCAATTTAGAATGCAGCCCTACTGCCTCTGAACTGTTTATAGCTGTTTCTACTCCTGGTACCCTTGCGAGAAGGGGAACCAAGTTCAGCAGGGGCACTTGGTTATAGCACGGTCAGATCGCAGATCTGTTACTGTACCGTACCGCACTGTCTGGTGGAAAAGCGCCAATAGTCTGGTTGGTTCTGTGATGATATCGTCAGTCTGCAGGATTTAAGGCCTTAATGTAAGGTTAAAGGGGTTAAGAGCCATTATTGTAGGTTCTCACTTTCAGTGTCCAAAGTTTCCCGAAAATTCTACCCAGGTAGTTTTATGGAGAGCGCAATTTTAATTCAGTGTTAAACTCTTTCATTCTTCCCTCTCTCTCTCTCTCTCTCTCTCTCTCTCTCCTCTCATTATTCGTTCCCATTATTCAGTGACTCAACGTCTTTCTCTTGCTTGCATCATCAGGCATAATAGAATGTATGGTGCAAAAAAACAAAAAAAAACATTCATTACTTCCCATTCTTCTACACTCCAACATGCTGCAAAACAGAACAACTACTTCCACACTAACACAATACAACAGTGGGACTCAATATAGCTAGCACAGAGGTTTAGAGACGTGCACTTGAAATAAGCTCCTCTGTAGCTTTTTACTCGTGTCCAGTATGGATTCTGTTCCACCCATTTCTGAGTAGCTCATTAAGAAGAAGAAAAGGTAAAGCAGTATATTTTAAGGGATTGACTATAGGACTGGTGGAGCTACATCACTGAATTTGGCCTCTGTTAAATGGGTTAAATGTTCTGCTAAATTTAGGTAGGTTTTTATGTGGGGGGAAAAACATCAAATTGTGTAACATACAGGACTGAGAAAAGATTTCAGTGCATTAAAGCAAAGCAGCACCTTTGAAATGAAGCCGTTCTCAGGGCTGAATAATGAGCCGACATGGCAAAGCACCGCTGCTATGGAGCTGATTTTGTGCCAAAAAATATTTAACAAAATGAGAAGATTTGCAAGGAAAAAGTAAAGCATCAAAATCTAAAGAATGGATGTCGCAAATACAAACAATTGGAATTAAATCAGACTCGAAAAGTAGTCAGCCATTTTACTAATTTCATTTTATTTTATATATTTATTTTTTTGCAAATTTTAACTATTTTTTTTAATTGTACAAAAAAAATAGTTAAAATTTGCAAAAAAATAAATATATAAAATAAAAAGAAATTAGTAAATATTGGAAGAGCTTCTTGTAGGG
>JAOUQW010000023.1:8871029-8882567 GCA_028565825.1 Olivaichthys viedmensis
GACTTCTCCAAAGTATTAAGTGCACTAAATATTCAGGAGAAATTTAAGATTCCATTCCCTACTACTTATATAAGTGTATATATATATATATATATATATATATATAAAAATATGGAATAATGGCTACTGAACCCTATGTTGTGCATGAAATGTCCAACAGGAAGTGATTTGTCAGCATCCCTACATAAGTGCACTACATAGGGTGCAGAAGCCATTATTCCATACCCTATGTGGTGCACTTAATGACCCATAGGGAGTCAGTTCTCTACTAGCTACTAGGACTATAAGTGCACTACACAGAATACAAAACAATGATTTTTCCAACCTATTTAGTGCATTAAATGTCCAAAATAAAGCGCATTACATATGGAATAATGGCTACTACACCCTACGTAGTGCATAAAATGTCCAAAAGGAAGTGATTTGGATTCAGCATCCTAATTCCTATGTAAATGAACTACACATGTTATAAAACAATGACCTTATTTAGTGCACTTCAGGTCCCTACTACTTATATAAACGCGCTGCATAGGGTATGAAATAAAAGCTTCTGCTCCGTATGTGTTGTAATACATGTCCATCGGGGAGCTATTTGGGATACAGCCATTGACAACACCGTCTGCCCTGTTCATCAAGGTTACCTTATAAAAGCCTCTGATGCGTTTAGTTCACTAGATTATAAACCCCTCAGAGTATTTGATTTTGATTCATTTGTGCACGCGCAGCACTTTTACCTATTCGTTGTGGGTTCGGCTGCGGCACAGGAGCAAAGCTCGGGTCCATCTGAATCCATTGTGGATCGAAGTCAAAGTACTACACAGAGGAGGAGGGGAAAAAAGAGGAGTTAAATCACATCAGTAACATAGAAACTCGAGAGTGTAGAAATTTCACTGATTCCTGCAGTCAGAATTGATTTTTTAAAAAGCCACAACCATCAATAACAAAAAAAAAAAAAACATTTTCATTTCTCAACTAAGAAACATTTCACCAGCTCCCTACAAAAAGACTTCTATTGCTTTAACCCTTGTTTTTATTGTATTATTTTATTTTTTTAAGTGGAGCAATATCCGGATGAGCCAAAAAATATTCCTATATGGAAGATATTACACCAGAGTATAAAATAATGGCTCCTGTACTATACACGACATGTCGCAAGGAAGTCATTTGGGATTAGTTTCTCTTCTTTCCATGCAAGTACAATACATCAGGTATAAAACAGCGACGCCTACGCCCTGTGTTCTTTCTCAATATGGAAATATTGTGTTCAGCATTTTAATGGGTCCTGTGTAGAGTTTATTTACATGGTTTAAACTGTATAAATATTCTGAGCCTGATTGCAACGACTGTTGCGCAACGCTACACTGCAAAAACACTCACCCATGTGGTCTACGCCACAAAAAACAATCTGAATGGCCACTGCTCGACGTATACCATCTTAAAGTTAAAGCTCAGCTGCTCTGTGACGTTGTTACGAGACCGGCAGTTTGAAAAGATGAGGCTTCAGATAAAGCACGTGGTAGAGAGGGGACACCTAACCAGCAGGTGGGAATTGGCTCTGATTACATTGGGAGAAAAATGGGGTAAAAATGTGCCAGAAAAACCGCAGTGTCTCATTTTAGAAACCTATTTAAACAGGAAGAGAAGGGGAAAAAATAAATTTAAAAAAATGGAGCAATTGATAAAATAAAGATTTTAACATCCTACTGTGTACTGATGATACGCACTACACTCTCAGAAAAAAAAACACATTTATTATGACAATTTATCACATCATCATATCACCCGACCCTAGTAAAAATTCTAATAAAAGAATAAAATAAACTTCAATATATTGACTTCTTGAATCTGGTAAAAAATGTGTTTTTACTGATGATTTAAAAAATAATGAATAAATAAAAAAAAGGGGGGGGGGGCTTAAACTTGTGATGATTAAACTTGTATTATTCCTAAAAACATTAAGTCACACCCTGTTTATTTAGATTTAAAAGTCTACATTCCTTAGTTTTTCATACGATTTCTATTTCCTCCATTAAATCAGAAGGGCTTAAATTCGTGATGAGCTTGTAATAATTCCTAAAACATTAAGTAGCACCGTTTTTATTTCGATTTAATAGGCTCTTTTACGGGACGAAACCTTTCATATGATTTCTGCTGTGCTGCTGTTTTTCTTTTTAGTAAATCAAGCTGATTAAAAACAATTGCTCACCCTGGAACATTCAAATATTCAAGATGGTATCCAATAGCATCTTTAAAAAATGTTTCAAAAACATTTGACAGTTACAGCTCTACTTTATAGAAACAATCGGTTCGCTTGCTAAAACGGAAAGCTTTTCCCGTCTCGTATATTTCTCGGTGTTCTGATTAGGCGATGTTTTCGAGAACCACCGAGTGAACACAGAGTCGCCCAAAAAAAGTGCTTCTGTGCACCAGGACCTGGAGCTTCAACATTCGCCCCTGATCTCAAGCTCAAAGCATCGACCGCAGAATACAAAAAACACACACAACACACACACACACACACACAAAACCCGGCAGCTTTCTAAGAGACGCTTCCTGTGAGACGAGATTATTCCTCTCACCTTTGGGCTGTTGAGGTGCTGCACAGTTAACATTTATGTCATCTCCAATACAAACACCCATCAGTCTTATTGAGCGTTAAGCATGTGCCGATATTCAATTTGCATAATCAGTAAGATCGCAATACTGTAATTAAATCAGCGACAGCTCCGTCTTCCGGCTGGCGAACAGAATTATGGGATTGCTTGCCTCAAAAAGGATGCAATGTAGTCTTCAAATATGACCCCCTTAAAACACGATTGTGAAGTGTCCATGATGCCAATACTAAATACCACGGTACATCAGTATAACTGATTATCGGCACATGCCCACTTGCTGAGAGATTTCTGATTGGTAGAGAATTGTGACCCACCTCCTGGTGCCCTGGGAGATACGGGTCCTCTTCAGTCATGGTTCCTGCACGGCAAAGAAAAGCAGAACACAAGAAGTAACTCTATGTAGCACAAGTGCACTACATAGGGTATGGAATAATGGCTTATGCGCCCTATGTAGTGCACTTGAAAGGAGAAAGCTGTATAAATGAGTGCATGGACAGGTTACGAGAGGTCACTGAACGCTTTGATGAGGATGAAATTGATGTAAATCATACGCTCTGGCCTTCACAGTCACCAGATTCTCAACCTGATTGAACATCTATGGGATATTTTGGAGCGACGTGTTAGACAGCGGCTCTCCACCACCATCATCAAAACGCCAATTGAGGGAATAACTTTAGGAAGAACGGTTCTCCATCGGTTCCTCCAGTACAGGTCCAGAGACTTGTAGAATCTACGCCAAGGTGTATCAAAGCTGTTCTGGAGGCTCGTGGTGGCCCAAAAACCTTACCAAGATCATTTATGTTGGTTTTTCCTTTCATTTGTCACCCGTCTGTAGTTAATAAACAAGACACACCCATACCCAAATAAGCATGAAGCAGTAACCCCACACTTCGAATAATTTCTCCTCCTTTGAAGAGTGAAAAAAGTTCAAATGCCCAAGTGTACAAGCTCACGCTGCTTCAGTAGTTATATCAGAAATGTTCCTATATATGGGAGATACCAATCTCTTAGTCTTTAAGGTTCTTAGTCATAAGGTTCTGATTTTTTTGGCAAAAATTTGTTATAATGTTAAAAATAGTATAAAAAAATGTTAATGCTAATAAAAAGTATAAAACATTTGTGTGAATTTGATTTTGATGCTGATTCATCCTACTCTCAGCGAATTTGAAACTTTTTTTATTATGGCCTTGAATTTGTTTGCATTTGTTTTAAATATTCTTTAGGTGTGTCCATAATTTTGACACATTTTTGAGAGAAAATACTATTATTTAAGAGAGAAGTTATTTTAAAAGTGATTTTCATGAGAGAAAAGGTTCTCCTATTGTTTGAGTTGATCATTTAAATCATTTTGTGTGACATTCAGATTTATACAATTAACATCACACAGGACGTGGCTCCCATGGTGAAATTGTGTGTCACACACACACACGTACACTGTCAGAAGTGTAATGAGTAATTAAGTCTCGAATGGAAGTGGTTTAGTCCACCAGGGCACTGTAAGTCTACACTTCCTGCTATTGACCGCTGCTGTGGCTGCCAGAGGGTTAGATACATTACACCAGGCCAAAGGATTATCAAAAGCAATAATAACAGAACAACAGATGCAGAAAATTAATTAATTTGCGCGCTGACCACACGCCGGTTCGTCTGTGTCCTCAGATCAATCCTATCCTTTTCGGCTCGGAGGGCCTTCAGATGTTATAAATCGATGATATTACATAACGCTTCACTGCAATGCTCACATTGTCTTCGTGAAGACGTACGGCCGTGATCTTGAACTCATGAGGACGCAAATGAAGCGTTCCCTCAACACCGATCATGCGAGCTCGTCTTGGGAATGATGGCCTATTTGCCGCTAATGCCTCGTGCGTCTCTTTGGGATTGACTTCTGAGCTCAAACTTTTCAGAGTAACTGAATAGTCTGAAGCTTTTTTCATTTAGTTAGAGGACGTTTTTGGCCATCTTACATCCTTACGCAAGCAGAAGGACAGTCAGCCTGAAGCAACGTGAAACCAAGAGCACAATGGTAACTAGGATCGAGCCCATGACCTATAGGTTAATAATACGCTTTCTTACGTTGTCTTCATACATGTGAATAAATACAGCAGACGGTTATTACCTGTGGATCAGTGATATTACAGTAACAACACTGCACTATGAGTGAGTATGAGACTTACCTTTAGTGCTGTGGCTCCTTTTAGAGCATCTGATCTTTTGGAGGCCCTAAGCAAAACCCAGTTTGAGTCTCCCACCGAACACCCTCAACTTGCACACCTCATTCCCAGGCTACCCCCAATTCATGACCACAATATCCCTACCTAATTTCACTCTAAACCATTCCTTATAGTACATATTCCTATCATTTGCAGTATGTTATTCTACATTTAACGATCATCCGTCTTAAGCTTGAGAGCATCTTAGCTTCCATCTTACCTTGGGTTGTCAGATTTGATCGTACTGAACTCACTAGTATCACAGCTGTGACTTGCTCATTCACGTCTTCCTTACCTTAATCCGTTCTCCCGATACGACCATATAGCTCCAGCAGCACGAACAATTCATTCCGTGGAGGGCAACTTTGGGCTGGAGGATGGGTGTTGCCCAGGGTTGGTACCAGCTGTGAAAGTCGGGGAAGGTGACATGCTCCTTGCTGAGGCTTCACCGGTGCCAGATGTTTCCAGTGAGGTGGGCGAATGAATACAGCAAGACATTGTGCTGTGAGAAGAAGAAAAAAAAAGTGAATTGAACTGCATTGAATTGAATTGAACTGTATTCAAATCAATGCCGAGACAAGCTTGGCAACAAACTAGTACATATTGACAAATGGAAGGAAAAAACGAAATAAAGTGTCTTAGTAAGGTTTTTGGACCGCCAGAACAGCTTCAATGAGCCTTGGTCTCTGGACCTGTAGTGGAGGAACCGATGGAGAACCGTTCTTCCTAAAGATATTCCCTCAGTTGGTGTTTTGATGATGGTGGTGGAGAGCTGCTGTCTAACACGTCGCTCCAAAATCTCCCATAGATGTTCAATCAGGTTGAGAATCTGGTGACTGAAGACCAGAGCGTATGATTTACATCAATTACATCCTCATCAAAGTGTTCAGTGCCCTGTGGATAGACTTTTTTTATTCAGGTTTTTCCTTTCATTTGTCACCCATCTGTACTGTTGTGCAATATTTTAGGTATTTAAATGATACAATCCCCTATATTTTACTCAAAATTACTCTTTTCTTAGAGCAGTTTATTTTGGATTTGGCTACAATGTGCTGAAGAAAAAAGATTCAGTTTTCAAAATGGCGCAGTTCTAATGGCAGCCTAGTGTTGTCTGTATTTTGGCTGGTGTCTTATTTTTTGTTTTCACTTGGATTCATACGTACAGGCCTACGACTGATTTCAAGACTATGGAATCTCCAAAATAGTATACAAGCTCTCAGTCCTGATGCTTCACAAACACTGGACGGAGAACAGAGAAACAGACAGAGGGAACCATATTGGACGGCTGGGATGCAGCTCCTCTTTTACACTCGACAAATATGTGCTTAACCCGGGCCTGAACGCTGATGTGCATAACAAAGACACACGAGCCGTAATTGATGCTTGAAGACTCCCTGCAGACCTCACAGTCATGAGGTGATTTATGGTGTTCATATTTAACGTGGGACATCGATCACAGAGCGAAGAGGGACAGAGGCGACCGGGAGAGGAGCGAGAGACACTTCGCTCGGCCACTCACAATCGCGCTCTCTCTATCTGTTTCTCTCTCTTTCTCCCAGCAGCAAGGAGCTGGCGGTTCAGTGGTTCTCTGTGCCCTTCAGGAGACCTCCAGAGAGAGAGAGAGAGAGAAAGAGAGAGATAGAGAACGTGATAGAGAAAACAATACAGGAGGGTGAGCATGAGCAACGCAAAAACAGACAAAAAAATACACAAGCATTGGGCAGACCACACTGAATCCTCCAAAACGACTCACTCAGCCTCCGTGTTACCAACAGACAGCCCCCCACCAAAAAAAAGGCGAGTAAGGGAATTAGCCAAACAAAAAAAGAGAACAATCTGCTCTCTTTGCCTAAACCACTGTCTCTCCCATTAACTCTCAATTTTCCATGGTTGTTTCCATACATAGTGTGTTAATAGTTCCATGGCCCGACTCAGTTTTGAGGGATCCATCTCAGAAAATTTTCCAAACCGGTTCTTAGTTCCCCATACACCCATACGGTCCACATTTTTGCTCTCTTCCAGCTCCCAACCCATCAAGAACATGGAATAGCTGGTTCAGGTGTGTTGGGAGCTGGGGGAGAGCAAAGATGTGGGCTGTCTCGGGTGGCCATAGACCGGTGTTTTCCTAAGAGTGCGTCCAATCAACCACAAAAGGAAAGGAGAGAAAAAAAATTGTCAATAATGTATGATGAGACATTAATAGTGAACAAATCAAAATGATATCTAATCAAAAGTTTTCTTGTACACCCGCCTCCAGCCTATTTAGTGTCCTCTGAACAGCTTGTAATATTCCACACGCCTCGAAAAAATTATATTACTTGGAAATTACTTTTTTTCATTGACCCCAGAAGCTCAGAAGAAAAAACAAAGAGAAGAGAAGAAGAACATAATGAGAAGAGAAGAAAAAAGAAAAGAGAAGAAAAGGTGAATATAGAAGAGATAAGAAAAAAATTGAGAGAAGAGAAGAGAAGAAGTTTGAGAGAAGAGTAGACAACACTTGGTCAACACGTGCAGAGCATTATGGGATTTGTAGTCCTGCAACGATGTCTAGCGATGACGAGGGTCGCTTGCACCAAATCTGGCTTTTTTTTCCCTCAGCGTGTTTCTCGGCCCGTTCTAGCTCCAACCTTGTAAAGAAGCAGCTGCGGATTTAATCAGATCCTTTTCTGTTGACTTTTTCACAGAACAAGCTATTGATTAGTGATGTCACTGCCATAGGCTTAAATAAACGACAGATAAATGACAGCGAAAGACACAGGAAGCTCACCTTCCTCTCAGTCGAACACATGCACACTTGCAGTGAGAAAGGGAGTCAGATGGTTAGGGATGACGTTAGGAGTGTGTGTGTGTGTGCGCGTGATAGAGAGCTTTGATGAGTCCTCTGAATGTCACTTTCCTTCTCATTACGAGTCTTTCCCCACAGGAAATGCATGATGGCGCCGGTTAATAAACAATCGATGCCTGCCAATTAAAAAACTGCTAAGAATAATTGAGGGCTCGCGCGACGGTGTGATCATGCATGATTAAGTCATTAAACCTCCACTCATAACATCTTAATCGGGTGAAATATGGCCGTCATTAGATGCCGTAAATGGAATGCATTGCATCCTGAAGGTTCTGAGTAAACCGAACAGGACGGGATCACGATTGATTTGATATGACATTACTTTACGTTAGCATTAATTGAGCCCCGGTGAGTTTGCGTTGTCTATCCAGGAAACGCAGTGAATCTGTTAAACAAGCTGGATCAACTGTTAAACAAAAAGAACGAAGACAGATTACGACGACGTGGGCCTGGGAAGCACGGGGGACGTCTTACAAGATGTCCGAGATCAGAGGACGCAGGACGACGGGTACAAACAATGGCGTGGCGTGAGACTGCACTAGTCGTCTAGGGGATGGAAGACGGGATGGAAAACTAAAGACCACTACTGCCCCCTGTTGGCGCCTGCCATACTATACACAGAAGAGGGAAGGCCTTGTGACCTTAAGAGTTTACATGACTGACTGGCTGCGTTCCAATATTGTTCATACACTCTCTCATTGACTTTCCCCCTGCCTATTTCCCCTTTGGGGGATTCCCAGTCGCCGTCGTAAAGCCTGTTCCAATACTTTATTAGCTCAAGTGAAGCTCATTAGATGAGCCCTTGGAGCCCTGTTCAGTCAACATCAGTGTGGCTTCAGGAGCAGAACTTACCCAGAAGGCATTGCGATCTAATGCAGTTCCCCTCAGAAGTTGCTGATAAATGTAATGAATGTAAAGCAATAAAATACCTTTTAAAAAAAATAGAGCCTACCATTTTCAAATACCATACTGGGTTTTACCTCGCCTCATGCTGCGAGTACACACTTGTGGGACGTAGATACCCTAACAAATACATCTCATACTATTAGACGTGGATTATGAACCCAATATTAAAGATACGGTTTAGTCAGTGATTTTAGCTAAAGCTAACAAATACAGCCCCTCCCTTCAGTGTTTTCTCCAAAGCCACAAAAGTTGAAGCTGTCTGAATGACCGGCAAAATGATCGACAGGCGAAGTTGGATGTTGGTGGTCCACATCATTTGTTGTTGTTTCTCCCGTTTAAAGAGCCTAAGGCGCCACAGAGACTCGAGTTTCTCCTCAGAGCAGATATTTTATTGAACCTGCCAGAATGTGAGGAATTTGAACTTCAGATATTACAAAAAGTGTTCGGCTCTAAAACTCACTGACCTCACCTTTAATAAAGGTAAATTATAGTTTCGCCTCTCTTATACGGTGAATTAGTCGAGGCGCACACAGATCTGTTATCGTAGATGAAAATCCAGCGTGTTGAAGGTTAATTAACTCGTCTGAATCGGCGCGCTCGTTAAAAAAGGCTCGACTAGCTCGACTGAAGCCAAATGCATGCATAGTATTTTCTATTTGTTCATTTCTTTTGTGGGCCTGTAGGCATGGCCAACTTGTGACCTTGTGAGTACAGTTAGTGAAAAAAAAAAAAAAAACTTTACAGACAAATTAGAAACGTTGCATTTCGACAAGGCATGGATCTATAATTAATCATACACAAACATTCGATTTATTTCTAAATTCCCTCTCTCCTGTCCATGAAACCCCATAATAGTGATGCTTTGTCCCCATCTAGTGGCTGAAAGAGAACATGTATCTCTTTTAAAGCCCTCACTTGTCCTTAAATATTATTATTCAACAGATACATTCCTCAAATATTATAGTCTAAATGAAAGCATGGCACCTCAAAGACCTGTGTTTGTATTAAACGGGAATTCGTTCAGTCTGATACTTTTGACCTGGCGTTTTACCTCATTCTGTACCGTCAACTCATGTTCGAGGTCTTAATGGAGCAAGTTTGGTGTGTTAGAGGGGAAACAGTGAGTGTGTGTGCGTGTGAGAAGTGGGTAATCATTTTCTAAGAGGGTGGCACTATTGGATTGTTTGCATTGTTTCCTGCGTGCCCAAGGTCATGGCGCAGCCACGCGCCTCTCGGTTCCCATATGCCACCCTGACGCGACGGCTTTGACAGGTTTACTGCAGGGCCTTTATTGCCGGGAAGGGTTAGCTTCTTCCGTCAGAGATGATTTTATAGATTCTTGGCTAACGTTCACGTTTTCATTTGGCAGACGCTTTTATACGAAGCAGGATACAATCCAAGCCTACAACTGAGCAGTCGAGGGTTAAGAGCCTTGCTAAAGGGTCCAACAGTGGCTTTCTAACAGTCCTGGGATTTAAACTCACAACTTACAGATGGTCGAACATTAACCGCTGATCCGTCGGCGACAACAATATTGTAGAATAATTACAGCTTGCATTATAAAATGCTTACAGCTACTCGCAAAAATTTGTTATTTTATTTGAACACTGCAAAAAATGAAATCTTAGCAAGTGAAAACATTGTGAATATAGGCAAATGTATCTTCTATTTCTTATTATGAGATTATTACAAACAATTTAGTCATATTTACTCATTTCGAGTTTGATCATTGGCAGATAATTTTGCTTATTTGAAGCATTTATTTCTAATAAATAAATGCAGCTTCATATTTCCCCCCCGAATACTATACATTAAATGTTTAAAGTTGTATTATTAAAAGGAAAGGACCGTAATTACTGTCCCTTTAGTGAAATGCAGATTTCATATAGCTACCATGTATAGCAATGAACCCTGATGACCTTTAGATGCCAGATGTCGAGCACCTTGACATGTAATACACTTTTAGAAACAAAAATGAACTAAACTGTACTTTTCTGGGTACAACTCTTGTCACCGGGTGGGAACCATCAAGGAAACATATTTTTTTTACCTCTAATTAGTAGAGACCTACAGGATGTTGTGCACCTGTAGAACCTTTAAAATCCTATTTAACGTACATAACAGAACCTTAAGGACCACTAATGTACCACTGAGGGTCAACTTACATTGTTTGTACCTGAGGAAACAAGACTGTACTGTCACCTTTTTTCTGACAGTATATGGATGTGATGTTTATCATATCTTTAACTGGCCTGGCCCTTGCTTACAGATTCAGATGGAGTCGAGGTCGGGATGATGACAGCTCCTCTCTCGAACATCACCTTTTTAATATTCAAGCCGTTGTGGTGAAGCTTTGGCCCTGCGCTTGAGCTCGCTGTCTTACTGAAAGGGTTTTTTTTCTTTAGAAGACTGAAGGCTTTCCTGCTGGGTGTACTTGTAGCTTTATTCTCTGCCCTTTTGTCTTTAATGCTGAATGGATCCTCGGCCCCTGCTGAGGAGAAGCATCCCAATTACATGCTGCTGCGACCGCCACATTCATGGGCTGTTACACTAACGCACATGGTGCTTTGAGTTTAGCTTACAAGAAAAATAAAACGCGACTTAAATCGACTTAATCATATCATCTTTCTCTGTGTCCAATTCTAAACTACTACTTAAGCTCATCATTTCATATTTTATGTGGTTTTGGGGACAGTGAGGCTGATTCAACTGGGCCAAACGTTCTTTTCCATAATATTACTCCATATGATTCAAACGCAATAAATTAAGGATTGACCAATGCACCAAGTCACGACAGTCTTTGTCGGTCTGTGGCTGTAGTTTATTGTTCATCCTTATTTTAATGACCAAAAAAAAACTAACTCTGAGCGATGCAATCGAGTGCAAACGTTTGCTTCTCCCATTGATTTCTGGGTGGGAAAAAAAGGGGGGGAAATGTAGCTCTATTTTACAATTATTT
>JAOUQW010000023.1:8894645-8910091 GCA_028565825.1 Olivaichthys viedmensis
GGCGACAGTGGCAAGGAAAAACTCCCTGAGACGACATGAGGAAGAACCCTTGAGAGGAACCAGACTCAAAAGGGAACTCATCCTCTTCTGGGTGACACCCGATAGTGAGATTATAAATCACCAGGGGAAAAGACAAACAGTAATGTGTTTAAAGGATGTTTGGTATGAGCATATTGTAAGTAAGAGTCCTGGGATGAGCATAAGACAGTCTTTATGATGACAGCTGCAATCCGTAGGAAGTGCAAGTCTGCAGTATCCAGGTGAGATTATCCATTTAAGCAGGAAGGTGAGCACGAGGCATAAACTGTTTTTGGGAAGTGCACGTCTTCAGGGTATCCACAACTACATATTATTAGAACATCACAACCCGACCAACTGAAAGTGGAAGCAGTGGCTAAACAATATTTATACCTAAAAACATTGAATCGTCTACATAAAACTGGATAGTAACAAATAACTGACTGGATGTTAGCACATTATGCTATTATCTATTTACCACCAGAGAGCAGCTATGTGGTTAGTGTGATAAATATAAATCAGTGTTTTCTCTCTCAAGGTCTTTTGTTGGAATGTTAATGAACCCCATGAAAAGCTCAGATTGTGCCATTATCGTCATGATATTTTCCTCTTGTCCTGTGTTAAGTTTATTGTCAACACAATATTTTTTAAATGTTGCTACTTTTTAATTGTTGTAATATTTCTGAATAAAAGATTTTTTTAAAAATAAATAAAAATCACTGAACCCAGTTTTACAGGCTTTTTAAGATGCGTTTTGCACTTCAACCTCTGCACAACCTAATAATACGAAATACATATCTAGCATTATAAAATCCTAAGTATTGCGATATTTTTGCCACATTGCCCCCCACCTCTTAATAAACAATCCCTTTCTAGCATACAACCACCAGCACTGGAATCCAGGAGACAAATTCAGTTCAATCGTGAATCAAATCAATCCATCAGTGATTTCCTATCGTATCGTATCGCATCTTGGCTCAACTGACGCCACCTGCAGAATAAAGTGTTTTTTTAAGGCACAGACTTACTGCTTGACCACCTCCATCTGGTCTTTGACTGACATGCCCCCGATGCAGAGGGCACATCGCAGCTGAGGCGCGCCCTCGTCCTCCAGGAGCTTGCAGTAGTACTCGATGATACCGTGTGTCTGCCTCGCCAGCTCCCTCTGCAGGCCGAGGAAGATACAGCAACAGTCCATCATCCAGCTCTTTTAAACTGTATTGCATTTCTTTATATTTAACACGCGAGACCGTTATGTATACGTAAAAATCATCTACAATGAAGAGCACACAAGTATGCACTTCAGTACTCTTTAGTTAAGAGTAGCTGGGGCTGTTTTTGTCACATTGTACGCCCCCACCAACATCACACTACATTAAGATAGCTAGTATGTGCATTTATAAAATACACTGGGTGTGTGCGTACAGAAGGGCAGATGATGAGTCCGTAGGGTCCCTCTCTCTTGCAGAAGGGCAGTCGTTTCTCCTGCTCCAGGCAAAACATGATGATGGGCAGGGTAAACACCAGGGTCTTCCCCGAGCCCGTGAAGGCAATGCCAATCATGTCTCTGCCAGACAGACTACACACAGACAGAAATAAACCATTAACAATCACAAGAGCATGCAGGCAGGTATGCGTCCATTCATCAAAGCTGGACAACATTTCTGCCTCTACATTTTTTAGTATTGGGAAACGACGATCTTGATCTTACATCGTCGGGATTCCCTGGATCTGGATGGGTGTTGGATGCACAATTCCTTTCTTCTTAAGGCCTTTCAGAATTGCTGCAGAAGACATTGGCAAACATTCATTTCTTGCAAATATTCATGTACAATCTTTGAATTTTAAACTACTGTATCTTCGGGACTGTAAGATTGTGGGGTTTTCTTCGCCTCTAGCACAGGGCTGCATAATTAAACATGTTTTAATCATGATCATGAGTTTTGCTTCGTTAATTAATTAACCATAATGAGCTGCGATGGTGGTAAGCTTTGTTAAAGTTGCCTAATTGGCTAATGTTAGATATCAGTTAGGGGCATTAAATCATGAGCTTAAAATGACATTGATATGCCATAACTGTCTGTTTATATTTATTTATTACGAGATCAGTGTTGATTTTATTTAGCATTTAAAAGATACACAAGGTAAATTTATTATTTTTGATTTAAAGATTTCTACATTCGAGGGAATATAGGTTTATAAATGTACAACGGTATACATTTAAAAATAATAAAAGTTCAATAAAACCAATTTGTTCCTAGATCAGGACTGTAGCAAAAGCGTTAGCTTAGGAAACAATACAGTGCTAAACTACGGCAACACTAACAAGACAAACCAAACTAGGCTATACTATAAGGGGTCTCTGAAGTTCCGTTTGTAGTGCCTCTAAAACATTATGTAAAATATTAGTTTTTTTTCTCAATGCAGATTATTCAGTGGGACGTGTCTCTTATATACAGTATAGAAAATTACCAAGAGGTTTTCAGTTACCTTGAGGGAGCTTCATCTCCCTGAAGCTCTTAATGGGTGGAGGGATGCCCTCGCCCTCCACCAGGATGTGATATTTCTTCCTCACCCTGTCGTGCCTTGCTAATGGCATGTTCAATATGTAGCGGGGGGCTTTCCAACTTAAAGGAGTGAAAACAATATTCAATATACGCATTCCATACAGCAGAGTATCACTGAGAAAAGTATACAGCAACATATATATAGAGAACCATACAGATACAGAAGGTATCTGTTGCTAATAACAAATAAGTCATCTTGCTAGCTGGACATGCTGCGCTTTAATTGATTATTAGCCATGTTAGCATCCTATCTGAGGTGCTGCTGTAAAACACACGCATGCAACTGATAGGGATCTGATGATGACGCCTCACCTGGTCTTAATAGAGTCTTCATAGGTGATACCCTTGGCCATCTCCTTGACAGACATTAAAGCTGAAAGGGACAATGCAACACACAGGCTCATTAAAAACAATGTATTATATTCATATATGTGTATATTATGCGTGTATAGTGTATTAATTTTATATCAATCATCATAAAAAGTTCTAATATTATGCATATATTATAAATATACACACACGGTCATGTATATGGCATGTCGGCCAAGTAAACTGTTGAAGCAATCACCCTCAGCTCAGACATTCTCAAAGAAAAGCTCAGTGTGTGGTTTAAAAAAAATAAATGTATGCATTTATAATGATAGGACCAAATCGGATGCACAAGTTTAATTTTTAAATTGAACATGTTTCTGCTCAAATTTTTAATTACCGCCAAAGTGAGTTAATACAATTCCTTGGCCTTGAAGACCATAATTTTATTTCTGTATTTAATAATACATCGATTGCCGTAGTGTGGTGGTTCCACAAGAAATGTCATAAGACAACAAAAAGGCACAGAAGCGCCTATACTTTTACCCCCTTAACCAAAAAATCCAGATTCTATGATGAATAAAGCAAATTGGAAACACTCCAACCATACACACACCCCTGGTAAACAGGTGTTCCATGGCCTGTATGTGCATATTGGAACACGACAAGCTCACCTGTTCAATACTAATTATTATTATTATTATACAATACTAATAATTGTTGTTAAAAAAGAAAAAAAAGGGGGCAACACCACTGCACTGACCGGTTTCATACTTTGACCGATCTGGGAACTCAAACTGATTCCCCCGGAAGGACTTAATAATAAAACAAAACGCATTTTATAAAGTTGAGTGTGACTTCAAGTGACGGTACTCTACTTGCCTCGACCCTCAGCCACACTCTCCAGAATCTTCTCCTCCTCCTTCAGCTGCTTTTCCTTGGCCGACTCCTTCCGGGCTGTAAAAAAACGAACAGGCTCATAACATGAGCATAGAGACCAGCCATTAATCTAGAGAAAACATCTTACTAACAGACGGCGCAGAAGTCATCGTTCTGAGAGTTAGAATTCAACAAGGCTTCCTAGAAATGGTTTCTGACAGCGAGTAGCCACAGAGAGAGCAAACGCTGAAGCGTCAAACGTACCCTCTGCTTTCTCCTTCAGGTGCTGGTGCTGGTCGAGCAGGCTGACGTTGGAGCGCGGCCCAAGGCCCTCATCCTCATCTTTCTGTTCTCCTCCGCTGTCCTTTTGGTCCTCCTCCGTCAAACCCTTCCCTCGCAGACGCATCACCTTATGCAGCTGAGGGTCCAAGCACACATCACACATGTGTCACAACATTCAACAACCATGTGAAACTTGGTCATTAACAAATCATTAACATCGGTATCATGCAAGCACAGATTTATAAGAAAGAGTAATTGCTGGATCTCAGGCCAGTACGTACCATCTGCTGTTTTCGAACCTTAACGGGAACATAAGGCACATAGTCATCATCTTCTGAATGCTCTGAAGCGGACATGTCCTCGGCGTAGTTTCGCTGGAAATTAAAGTACTGTTACACACATCACATGACCTGCATATCTACAGAGAGGAGTACAGAATGCACCTGTAACCTAGGCTGTGTTAGAAATGGCCTACAGTGCATATTACTCATACTAAATACCACTGGATGAAGTATGCAGTTTGCAAACAACACGAATGACATACTGGGGAATAAAGACACCCAGATAACGTACAACTCGGGCCGAATTTCTAAGCACGTGACCAGCGCTGCATTTGTGGTGTACTGCATCCCACAACGCAGCACGGCCATTTCATTTTCAGAACAACACTGTAATCCAGGCCATCGCCAGAAGCAAAACGTACTTAAAAAATATATATATATTATTAAAACCACGAACCCATTTGTCTTTGCGTTCGATGAATGCGATATTTTTGGGCTAATTTTTGTATACTTATGTATAAATGGATTATTGTTGGTATAAATTAAAAAAATATTTCTGGAATTGACTCAGGAATAAACTACATTTCTTCACCTACTGATCAGAAGGTCGTGGGTTCAAGCTGCCACTGTTGGGCCCTTGAGCAAGACCCTTAACCCTCCCTGCTCCATGGCTGACCCTGACCTCTGACCCCAGCTTACACAACATGCTGGGATATGTGAAGAATCAATTTTCACTGTACTTGTACTTGTACATGTGACAATAAAAGGAGCTTTCTATTTCTATTCTTAGTACAGATACTAAACAATACTTGTAAAAATAAATAAACGAGGAACAGTGTGTAGTATACAGTACATACTCGTGCAGTGTACAGCAAACGATTCGAATCCTATTTAAGCGTAAAGTGACTCGACTAAATGAGTCGAATCACTGGAAAAAAAGAATCATTTTGCACCTCACTAACCTGTAACCTAGCTAGAAAAATAAGATGGACACACACACACACACAAAAAGTCCAATATAATTTAAATAACTGAAAAAGTGTTCGGTTGTGTCTCAACTAGGCTTGTGGAAAAACTGTAAATATTCATTAAAACACTGGAGTTTTGTGATGTACCGACTCAGTACTGATTCGTTAAATGATCCACACGAACAGGAAAGTCGTTAGCTAGCGGTTAGCGCGAGCCCACCTAGCTAACGTTAGCTAAAATACTTTAGAAATAATGATTACATAACTGACTTACCTTTTTCGTTTTGGCTTCTGCGTCCATTGCGCATTAGGTTTTTATTTATTTTGTCCTTAATTTCCGTGTTAATGTGTTAATGTGTAGGCGACAACATATACACGTCCTCTGCCTTGCTACCGATTACAGATAGTGATTTTTTTTTTTTTTCCTACCTGCATTCCGACAGACGCCGCTTCCAGCGTGAGGATTGGCTAGTAGTTTTTACAAGCAGTCAGCTGATTGGACGGTGAAGGGTCTCCAGCTAGAGTATAAAGTGCTAGCCAATCGGATGCAGGGTTTGTCATAATACGGGCATGGAAAAAAAAAAACGTACGTCGGCGGTACGTTTCCTACGGCATCCGCGAGAGGACAAATCCATCCTCATGCGAAGAGGATTATGGAGGGAGCGCGCAATGACGTATATAGATGATAAGAAAATGTTTAAAAAAGGAGGAGGAGGAGGAAAAATAAATAAATAAATTTAAAAAATAAGTAAAAAATAAATAAAAAATAAAAAAAAATAGAAAGGAGAAAAAAGTGCTCATTTAAAAGGTTTTAAGAGGTTTTAAGTGTAGACAGATTTATACTTTATATGCCAAACACTCTACATAAAGCCTTAAAGTCGGGATTTGTCTAATATATATTGAATCTATTGATAACGCATTTACAGTCAACTCCAGAATTATTGGCACCCTTCATAAAAATGAGCAAAAATTACTATATATATATATTTTTTAAAAGAATAACACAGATATTTGGATATTTGGACCTTAAACATATGGGGATTCTGTATAATTTCAACGCAATAGTAAAGTTTCCTGCATTTTTGGTTTCTACATTATTGGCACCCCTACAATTAATATTTTGTGAAGCCTCCCCTGGAGACAATAACAGCACCAAGTCTCTTCCTGTAATGGTTGTAGATCTTGCACCAGTCCTCCATGGAGAAAATTTCAAGCTCCTTTATACTTTTAGGTTTGCTCAAATCTGGAGACTGAGATGGCCATTGCAAACACTGATTTTGTGTCCCATGATTTTGATTTGAATGCATGTTTGGAGTCATTATCTTGTTGCTTTTTCCTTGTATAAAGTCCCCAGTTTTCACCAAACTCATGCTGAAGCCATCCATGGCCCAAAATGCTGCACTTTGTGGGCTACTCTCAGAAAGGGCTTAATTCGTGCAACCCTTCCAAACAGCTTGTTGTTACGGAGGTGGTGTCTAATAGTTGATTTTGAAACCCGAGAATCCCAAGAGTCAAATAAACTGTGCACTGTGGTTTTTGGAGTCTTCTTTCCATTACGCGACTTGCGCATGTAAACAATCTATCTCTCGTGTTTAAAGCTCTCACCCCATGGTGATGGATGACAAAGGGATTTTTTTTACAAGTGTGCAACCTCATATTTGGTCAAAGGCAACAACAAAGTTTCTGAAGACTCTGAGAAATTTTTAAATATATATACGGTATATATATATTTTATATATATATATATATATATATTAAGAACAATAATTCGTTTGCATTTATTTAAAATACTATTAAGGGGTGCCAATAATTTATTGAAAAAAATTGTTCTTATAATAATGATTTTGTTAAAGAAAGGGTAAGTAGTTTCTCCTAATGTTTGAGTGTGATGTTTATTTTATGAAATCATTTTTGCTCATTCTCTTGAAGGGTGCCAATACTTCTGGAGTTGACTGGCCGTAGATGGTCCTATCCAGTTATCTCCTACGCTACTCGACCCATTCTCACCGACAATGTATAATGCAAGAGCTCCTTATAAATTTCGACAGAAAGCAAACTTGACACTTGTTCTTTTTTTCTTTTTTTTTCAAAACTGTAATGTTTTAATCTTTCTGAATGAAAGATTTTCACAGTATCAAAAGTGAATAATTAAAAAACAAAAAAACAAACAAACAGAAAGCCAACATACACTTGGCCATTAATGGTATAGTATAAATCTACATTCCAAACGTTTAAAATAATGTCTCCTAGTTTAATATAACCTGGATAGCATCAGAGATGTAGAATAGGAAAAAAACAACAGCTCAAACAGATTTAAAAACCCATCTTGTTTTTTTTTTTCATCTCAATCCTTCAAAGCAAAAAAAATAAAAAAATTAAAATTAAAATAAAAAATTTAAAAAGACATGGTACGTCATCGATCATATTCACAGGTCCCAATTCCCAACATCATCATTTCAAATGTATACTTTTCTACTCAAGGTATTATGAAGGCGGCGACACAGAGCGATAATCAGGGCTAACGTCATGTTGTACCATCGCGCTGAAGCTCATCGACAGAGAAAAAAGAAAAAAGGTCCTCGATACCAAACGTGACATAGAAAAACACCAGGAAAGGAAGTGAAGGATTTTTCCATCTGAACTCGTTCTAAGCCAAACTACACAAGCAGAGCGACTAGAGAGAGAGAGAGAGTGAGAGAGAGAGAGAGAGAGAGAGAGAGAGGCTGGATGACCAGCATGCAGCTGAAACTAGTGTGTCCCTCCACTTGCTGGGAGAAACTGCAAACGTGGCCACGGTACGGTTCTACAGTTGTAAAAACTACGGAGGAGGATTAAACATGTGAAGGAGAAAAGACAAGACTTAAACCGGAGAACTCTTCGACCCGTCGGTACTGATGTGTCACCAAATTGTCAGTTTTGGATTGGCATGCAAAGGGAAGTCTCGTCAATCTGTCCCCTCTTTGAGGTGATAAAAGTGTTAGACACAGGTATCAGATACATAATCGCGGTATACATTAGTGTTTTTTTTCCCTCGTTCAACTTCAGAAACCATGAACAATCCCTTTATTAACAGCACGGGCAAGAAACCTTTACATTGTCCGACAACGTAACGCTTAAAACGCACCTGGGCTTGTATTTATCACACGTCTCAGATAAACTACTGATCTCGGCTCAAATAGTGTCCATTAGAAACTCTGAAAAGTACATGTGGGCGATATATTATAGCTACTGCAATAAATAGTTTAGTTTTTTTAAAGAGCCTTTTTAAAATGCGTCACGGCTGTTTCGCTGGTGCGTGACTTCAAACGAAACGACCAAATCGTGAAAATATCTTTCCAAATGTCCGACCACATTTTTGCCATATTTTGCGCCGAGCAGTTTGATACATACAAGTCCAGAACGGTTCACTCCGTAACCGTCGATTCATAACGGCGTAGTTTATGCTGTTGTCATTATCGTAATCATGTTGTCAGTATTCTGTCTGTATGGAATAAAAAGTACCTTTTTTTTCCGGAAAACATTAAAATAAATAATAAAAAATAAAATAAAAAAAACATTACGGGGTGATGGGCCGAAGTGTGCCATGGTTTCGGATTTAAAATCTTTTTTTTTTTTTTTATTGTAAAAAGAATTATTTACACACTACAAATGAAGCAGGAGGGTGAGCAGTGATCCGACAGATACAGTAAAAACTCTCCGGTGGACGATTATGCATAACAATGTCCCGTGGCGTGTTAAAGAGGGCAGAGACAGACGGCGACCTCCGGCCAATCAAATGAGGAGTACAGTGGCTTCAGACTAGAGTGACCACAGGCCAATTGGTTGGCCAAGAGTGTTGAGTCTTGTTGGGAAGTTGGGGTTCTCCGTTTACCATCATCCAGGTGTGTGCGTGCGTGTGTGTGTGCGTTACTGCACTGCGTTCGACGGCGTCTTTTTCAGGCTGAAGTTGGACCAGTTCACGGCCACCTTCTGTCGCGTCTGTTTAGCCGAATCGAGACAAAACCTGGCGGGAATGAGAAAAAGTGAGGTCAGCGCCAGTGCAAGCACACGGACAAAAAGCAGCGGATTGATCGAATAATTTGTCAAGTTATAGCCGCGGTGTTACCTCTTGAAGTATTCGACCTCACGATCGATCTCATCCATCTCCGTCGGATCGAGGTCTTTGGGGAGGAACACGTCGTCTGTTGAGGGGGAAAGAAAATAAAAAATTCAACTGTGAAATCAATGGTCTGTGGTAGGAACTTAATGAGCTACATTGCTTATGCTATCAAAACTTCCTTTGAGCAGCGAGACTCAGAATAAACAGATAAATCATCCGTCAGCATGTAATCGTGGTCTGGGATAAATAATAAATTATATTTTAAAAATTCCTTCATACATGATATAGCTCAATACAAACCATAACTGGAAAGGATGAATTCAGTTACCAATAGCGCTGCTGGACTTGTCCGTCTTGCTCTTGTTCTTCTTATTCTTTCCCTTGGACTGTTGTTGCTGCGAGTTCTGCGAGTTGGCTGGAGTGTTTGAGTTGCTCTTCCCGTCCACCTCGTGCTCCGATTTGTTTCCCCGTGCGTCGAGGCAATTCTTCCCCCTCTGCGTGTTGGACCCTGAATGATGGTTCCCGTTCGGGGCTACGTTGCTGTTGTGTTTGGAGGCTTGCTTGCTTTCCTCCACTTTTTTGTTCCCCGTTTTCTGATTCTCGCCGTGCTGCTGCACACTTTTAGACCCTCCCCTCGCGCCCCTTTCCGGCTCGTTGTTCTTCTCCTGGCTCCCGGATGTCGTTTTAGCGGATTTGGAGTTAGCCAGCTGCTCCTGGGAAGCCAGCTCCTGCTGCTGCCTCTGATTTTTCTTCCCCTTCTTCATTTTGGCGGCATTGCCCGTGGCGTTCTTGGTCTCGTCTTTGGATTTGGGCTCGTCGTTGGCCACGGGAGCAGCGGTAATGGTGGAATTGTTGTTCATGGTGCTGCCGCTGTTCTCACTGGTCAGGCCGTTGAGAATCTGCACGCTCTTTTTGAAGTTTTTGAACGAGAGCGGCGCCAGGTCCAGGTCGATCTGCTGCGGCTCGGTCGCTGAGCCGTTGAGGTGAGGGAGCAGGCGCTGGCCCTCCAGCGAAGCGGCCTTCTTGGGGAAGTCGCTGACGTCCAGGTTGAGGTCGTACATGCTGAACGAGGCGCGTATCGAGTCCTTGATGGTGTTCTTGATCTCCTCGAGGCGTGACGTGAGGAAGCTGTTGACGCGCTCCAACTCCAGCTGAGGCCACTCGAGCAGGCGGCCAGCCTCGCCATCCGGGGTGCGTTCCTCCTCGTCCGCCTCCTCCATCGGCTCCGGCTGGGGAGAAGAGGAGGAGCGCTGATCGCCGCACGTCTGTTGGGCGCGCTCCTTCTCCTGCACGAGACACAAACGTACACGAATATGAGTGTATCCACACTTTGGGTTTGCAATGCTTTCCAGGAAAGCAGGCAGTGGTGGTCAGGAAACGTGAAAGATAGTACACTACCCTTAATCAATTGAAGTAAAATGAATGTCTTCATGCGACAAGGTTACCAAAGTAAATTCACGAAGATTTGTTACTTTTTTTTAAATGCAAATGATGAATTTAACAAAAGCTGAACAGGAACACCAGCAATTCCACCAAATGTACAACACCTTACACATGTAATAAAAGCTGATGGAAACAGAGTTTTATTGAACAAGTGAGAGCTCCAGTCTCTCCACGACTGCGTGTTTGGCTGGTGCTCTTTTGATGAGGTCATCTTATTGCTCAGTATTCAACAGCGCAGTCGTTGACGGAAACCGGCAATGATTTGCATTTTCGAGATAACTAGAGGAAGTTCTTAACTATATGAGCCCGGATCATTGATATTCTTTAATCAAAATCTGTATAGAAATGGATTTATCATCCAAGTTTCTGATTTAAATCATGTGATCTCTTGCCTAGGCAAAAAAGCTGTGTCATTTTGGAAGATAAAGATTCATTCATGATTAAAAAAAGAAAAGAAAAAAAAAGTCATCTGTATTACAGACAGACAGACTTGATGTGTGTATTACTGTGTAATACACTGTTTTTTTGGATGGTCCCTTTGTTGCCGGTAATCTCTCCGCCCAATCGATGGCTCGGACGCATGAAAGTGTTCACGAAGCCGACCGTACCTTCTTCTTCTGTTTGTGGCGGGCGCGTTTGGCGGCCTTGGCGCTGTTGACCGGTTTGGGCTCTGTGGAGTTGATGAAGTGGAGGAGCTCGTCGACGTCACGGTGATCGATGGCGCTCGTTACGGCTGGGTCCAGGTCCTGCCTCTGAGGGAGCTCCTCTTTACGGCGAGTCAGCCTCGAACGCAGTTTCTCTCGGATCTCCGCATAGTTCCGGCTCGTGGGGGCTGCAGGGGGCTACAGGACGGAGGAAAAATGGCCAATGTAGGTTAAGGTTTTCTTACGTTATGGCATTTCTGTGGTTAATAATTCAGCATCTGGAGAACAATTTGCCATCGACTCTTACACAGCTTCCTGAGCAATGTTCAAATCATGTCACGATTAAATAACATTACTCAGGCTAACTGGCAAGTTAGAACAGGGGTAATAACGAATGCTGAGATACGTAATGCCACTGAAGTCAGCGCGAGTGCGGCTGCTTTACCGCATTATGGCCGAAGAACTCGCAGTAGCAGCAGTCGCAGTATTTGCCGTCACGCTGGTTGGTGGACGAGGAGGCACAGGAGCTGCGCTCAGAGCCGCTGTCCTCGTCCTCGACTTCGTCCCCCTCACACGCTGCCTGCTGGCACAACGATGAGCCGTTCACCAGCTTGTGCCCTTTACACCCCTGGTCCCTAAACACACACACCCACACACACACGACTTATGATATCCTCACGGCACTTCACATAAGGTCACGCTGTTCGTTTGAGCAACATCGACAACTCCGGTTCTCCATAGTTCTAACACGGAGTGATGATACTGAATTATAACAGTTCAACTAATATTCAAAACAACAACAATAAATAACATAAATGAAAGTTTAGTGACTGCTTCGGTAACGGCCCTGTTACTTCTTTTTTTTTTTTAGATAGTCCCGGTCAAATATTTCCTGATGCATTGCATTATCGTGAAGACATGTTGTGAGGTCGGAGATTTACACCCCTGATGATTCATCACCAAAAAAACAAACAAACAAACAAACAAAAAAAATGTAAAACCTCAAGTCCTCGGATCATCGGGTGTTCAGGTCACCAGTCTCCAAACTAGTTAAGACTTTTACAGTAAAATTAAGACGAAACTCCAAAATTTCTCATCGTATCACCATCATGGGGGTCACCTACCTGCACGTGCTGGATGTTAGATGAGCTGCGTTAGTGGAGGCTGCGGTGGCGCCGTTGCTGTTGCCGTTGTGTCCGTTACAGGGGTGACTGCAGCCCAGCATCGACGAGCCCAGTTTCGCGTTTTTGCACGTGCTGGGTTTGTCCGGCCCGCCCGAGTGCTTGGTGCCAAGGTTCGGTGCCAGAGGGGCGAACGGAGCGTGCTGATTGGACGTGGGTTTGGCGGGGGGCAGCAGAGATGAATTCTGGGAAGAGAGGCCCGTCGGACTGTTGGGTGGAACGGACAGATCCGCCGACGGCTGGTGCTGCTCGTTCGGGTGGAACGCTTCACCTGCAGAAAGAGCAGAAAGTTATGTGCATTATGTACAAATGCATTCATGGAGTGCGAGTCAGTGTGTGTGTGTGTGCGTGCGTGTGTGCGCACCTGGAGGAGTTGGTCTCCTACACATGGTTTTGAAGTGCTTGGCTGAGGTCTTGCAGAGCTCGGCGGAGGTAGAGAGTGGCGTAGCGGTGGACGTGGCACTGGGAGACGCTGGGTGACTGTAGGGACACACTTTGGTCCCGGACACCTCGTGAGACGATCGTTTATCGTGACAAGTGGGTCCTGCCGTTCCGCCTGCTACAACCGCAAAGAGGAAAGTCAACACTCAATACGGTTCTATTCAGGTCCAGTCGATGTTCCACTCTGCACAGCTGAAACACTGGAATGGACTTGATAAAAAATAAAAACAGACCAGAATACAATAATAAAGAATACTAAAAAAGAATCCTCCAGCGTTTTTCAAACTAATCTCTACATCTACCACGAACAAGAACAGACACATTTCCACGTACTGAGAAAAAAAAGACGACTCCAGTGTCCGCGCTTCGTAATAATCAAATGTAGGTTAATGCTGTTTCCTTGAGTTTTCTGGGGAAAGTCTTTAAGAAAGAGACTGACCATTTATAGCTGCTATAACGTAAGTGATAGCAGGGACTAGCTTGTTTCCTGGACGTTCCACAACATTGAATATAATTATAACCGGATAAAAGTTACAACGTGTTGTTCTTCATTAAAGAAAAGGGTGTAATCGTTGGCAACCTGCCGTGACATAAACAGAATAAAAAAAGTTTGAGGAAAATAATGAACAATGACACGGTGGTGACGTGAAGCTTTATTCCTTAACCAACACGCTAGAAATATTCAATGGGACTGAAAATGAACAAAATTGCTAATAAGCGCATAAAACACTTATAAACCAGATATTTGCAAGAGCTCATCTCTGTACAGTTAAAACACGGGGCTTCAAACAGAGCAGACAGACAGTGAGAGTGACAGTAAGAGAGACAGACAGACAGACAGACAGACACAGTAAGAGACAGACAGACAGAGAGAGAGAGTGGGAGACAGACATATAGTGAGAGAGAGATAGACAGAGACAGACAGACAAACAGAGACAGACAGACAGACAGTGAGAGTGAGATATTGACAGACAGACAGTGAGAGACAGACAGAGTGAGTGAGAGAGACATATAGTGAGAGATAGACAGACAGACAGACAAACAAACACAGAGACAGAGACAGTGAGAGTGAGATATTGACAGACAGACAGTGAGTGACAGACAGACAGACAGACAGACAGTGAGATAGGGAGAGTGAGATAGGCAGAGACAGAGAGAGTGAGAGACAGGCATATAGTCAGAGTGAGAGACAGACAGTGAGTGAGAGACAGACAGACAGAGGCAGGTCACACAGTGAGAGTGACAGATAGACAGTGAGAGACAGACAGACAGACAGTGAGAGTGAGAGACAGACAGACAGACAGACAGACAGAGGCAGGTCAGACCTTGTTGAGAGTGAGTAGCAGTGCTGTGGGTGCAGTGAGCTCCTGTGTTCGTGTGTGTTGAGTTCCAGAGGCCCGAGAGCTTTCGGGCTGACAGGAAGGAGCTGGGGTCCCAGTCCACGGAGCTCTGCTCTGGGTAACCGTTCCCACAACTCTGGGACTTACACGAGGACGAGTGGGACAGCGGTGCCTGCAAAACACACAGACAGTGAAAGGTCAGTCACCTACAGGCTACAGTGACGAAACTCATTTTCTTACCATAAAGAAACATTTTCTACCAGGTAAGCGTCAGACTGTCGCTAAGCACTAAGAGATGAACATAAAGAAATGTGAAGTACATTCAAACTGACATATATAAAGAATAATAAGGAGACTTGTGGGGAAGGTCACTGTACTGGGTGTGAGCAAGCAGGCAGGACGAACACAGTTGGCATACACAGGATATGTTGATCATAAATCAAAGCAAGTGAACCCAGCAGAGTCCAGCGCAGTGGTATAGTGTATACATAAAAACTGGAAACGGTAGGCGGAAGTTCAGCCTTTTCCACTGAACGGGTGTAATGTGTAAACAATCAGTGCACTTTCAGGAAGAGAGCAACGGCCATTGTTTGGCCAAGTCCACTTAGCAAGAGGCATGTCCGTTATCAAGCCTTTTACAAGACAAAAAAAAATAAATTGGACACCGTTGAGTAGATCGATGATATGAAATTGAAATTGCGCTAAAGGAAAAAAAAAGTGATTCTGGTCGTCCAAGATGGCTGCTCACATAGCCTGACAGTGTTCAGCTACACGGTGAAGTTTTGTTCATGTTTACAGATTACAGGAAGTCATAATGTGCCTTAAATACTAACACCAAGCTGTAAAACATCACGTGTCCAGAATGATGACTCTAAAACGACTATGAAAGTTTTATAGCATCGAGAGTGATGTTAATGTAAACATTAATACCCAGAATGCCTCTTTTTTTGGAAAGCGGTGATCAAAATCTTGAAGTGGAGACTTAAATAATAAA
>JAOUQW010000023.1:8916270-8927010 GCA_028565825.1 Olivaichthys viedmensis
GCTTGGCGGAGCTGAGGTTTGAACCCACGACCTTCTGATCAGTAGCCCAGTGCCCTAACCACTGAGCCACCACTGCCACCGAAGTTGCTGTTCTCTCTCTCAGTGAACAAAGCTTCAGGTATTGCTCTTCTGATGGTGAGCTCACTTTTGGTCTGGCGCCTGATCGTGCTTTTGGACACGACTGATCCGGTTTCAGCAACGCGACTTGGCGCACAGCGGCAATGAAAAACAATCCCAGATTTTCAACGTGCTCGCAGACTTTTGGACTCCGCTGCATGTCTGAACAGTGCTACAGACACCCGGACCAGGCATCCCAGCCGTGGCCAACGCGTGTCCAAAGTCCAGCTCAGTCGGGTGATTTCACTGCATTAATACACCTGATTCAAGCCCCCCCGTTAATGATCAGGTGTGATCAGGTGTGATCAGGTGTGGTGGGCGTGTCGCAGAAGGGAAATGTTGTGTCCATGATCTACACACATCATGTTTCCTGCTTCACTACGGACAGCCACATGCACCAGCAGCTCCATCCGGTTGAATGCGGTGACTTTTCTCCCACCTGTCCTTGTTGATTTGTGCGAGACTGAAACTAAAACTAAAAAAAAAGTACAAGACGGGATGGATCATAAACATTTTTATCCACTCAAACAACAAAAAAAACCTTTTTTTTTTTTTTTTTTAAATATATTTTATAGCTGATAATATATATATATATATATATATATATATTTTAAACACTCGTAGCCCGTTTCTCCCCCGGTTTAAAAAGCAATTTAGTAAGAGAGACCAGCTGACCAGACATTACGAGGGCATTAGCTTCGGACGGTCGTCCTATACATTTTATTTTCCCTACCCGCATTCCGGCAAATTCCGCCTGCCCCGCACGGATTAGACCATTCCCGTCCCGCCTCGTGCGTTACCATTGGTTACGCATGACGCACACATGTCAAGTAGACAGTCCCACGGCCCAATCAGCGATCTGCGTTCCGAGTCCCCCCCCCTGCCGCGCTAGCCAATGGGCGCGAGGAAGGCGGGGTTTGGACCCAAAACGGGTGGGAAGTAAAGAAAATAACGCTTCCAGGCAAGCCTTTAGCGCGTAAGGCCGTCCACAATAGAGCCGTGGTCCAGCCAACGAAAGGAAATCCGCGTCGGATTAGCGGACACGGCTCAGTTCCAGCGCAGCGACACCGCATTTATACGCTTTATCGTCGGCTACAGCACGCGCGAGCGCTCCGCCCCGCGAGCCTAGCGTTAGCTTAGCATGCTCGAAGGGACCCAGGTGGCACAATTGGCGAGACTCAAATACGTTACAATAACAATAAATAATGATTGAATAATGAATACATATAATTGTTTAAAAGAGCGCACGGCTGAAGTTTGGATACAAGTGTAAGAAGAAGCACATGAAACGTCTAGAAGGGTTTGATAATGCGATGGAGCGAAGCAGCGTTCACATCCCAAATAGCTTCACGACCCCTACGTAGGCGCACTATATAGGGTACGAAATAATGGATCCTGCGCCCTACATAGTGCACGACCTGTCCGATGGGAAAGGATTTGGAATCCAGCCGTATTTGGAGTTCGGCTGATTAGCCGGCTGGGCTAAAGCTACCTGAGCGCTCCTGGCTGCAGCTGCTGCTCCTGCATCTGCTCCTCCATCTCCTCCTGCATCTCCTCCTCCATCTCCTCCTCCATCTCCTCCTCCTCCACCGAGGCTCTTCGACAAACTCTGCTCCTTATTCCCAACTCCGGCCTGCTTGCTCTTCTTTCTGGCCATCTCGATCAATTGTTCCAATAACACCAAGCAGTTTCGGTTTCTATGGTTTCTCTTTTCCAAGCGCCGCCAAAAAAAAAAAATTCGTTCTCGCTTATCTTCTTCTTCTTCTTCTTCTTCTTCTTCTTCTCAAGGCAAAAGACAACAGTCAATATGGCGGACTGGGCTGGCATGATGATGGGCACGTTAGCGCGGGGTCAGGGGTCAAAACGCACGCTGAGGGCAAAATGGCTTCAGCAGGCGTAAACGCGCGAGGGCCCAGCGCCGCCATATTGACTGTGGGCAAAGGAAGAAAAAAAAAAGAAGAAGAAGGTCCAGGTAACTGAGGTGAAGCGGTGTAGTAATAATAATAATAATAATAATAAATAAATAATAATAATTAATAATATTGAAAAGAAAAAAAAGAAAGAAAAAAAGCCCAAAGTGAAAGTGCCGTGTTGAGAACAATGACGTCACTGTCGTGCTCGAGTGGCCATTTTTGTCTTGGGTACATTTTGCACTCTTTTTAATTTAGACTTCTGGAGACTTTGATTTCTATTCTATTAATGTTTGGAGAGAGAAGAAAAAATCTAATCTGATTTAAAAATAAATAAATAAATAAAAACATTAGATATGTGCATGGTCCAGATTTCTTTTTGGCATCTATATAGTTTTACACACTTAAAGACTTTTATAAAAAAAAGATTTATGGACAGAAAATTGGCCGATTTAATGCCTGTTATTCCAGTGTTTAAAAAATTGCTCATAAAAATACTTTTTTTTTTCTTTTCTTTTTTTTACTCAAACATCTTGGATTTCCCTTCCATGAGCATGCATAGTAAATAATAATAATAATAATAATAAAAAATAACCACTGAATTGTATTCTAAATGTTTAATTAATTTATTTATTTATTTTAAATTATTATTACTATTCGTTGATTTTTAGGGACAGGGAAATGTTTTCCTTGTATCCCAGTTTTCATACATATCTACAGTTGAGTGCAAAAGTTTGCATACCCTTAGTTCAAAATGAAGGAGACAAGATTATCACAACAAAAATGGTCAAATGGAGTATGTGGAAAATAGTTGGGGGGGAATTATACCAGTTCAAAAGTCTGAATCTCCCTTTCTGAATGTTATATAAATATTCTCTAATCACGAGTATACCCACCTTTTCCTTTACGACTGCCTCCAACCTCATTCATATCCTCTGAACATTCGTATCCACCCAGTAACCGGGAGGGGTGCGCAAACTTTTGCACTCAACAGTTTGTGATAGCTTATATATTTTTACATATAAAAATCAACTTTGTACGATCTTAAAAAAAGGGTTCCTCAAGGGTTCTTTGGATGGTTAATGGTTCTAATTGTAATCTTTTGTGAATGGAAAATCCTCTCTTGTAGGGTTCTACATAGAGGTTCCTCCAGAGGGGCAAAAACGAAAAACCCGTAAGGTTCTAGATTAAGCTTTTTCTCCAAGAGTGTACTTTACAAGTCAACTTTCTGAACTGAAACGATTGCAGAAACTGTATCCATAGTGACGCATCACGGTAACAAACTCACAAGCATATGGGAGTTTCCTCAAGGGCAGGATGTCATCAGTGTTGTGTTGTTTCTGGCTCTCTGTGCAGTCCGAGTCTGTATTGAAGGTGAATAGTGCACTCGCACTCAGTGAACCAAGGGCCATTCCCAAGCGCGCACACACACACACACACACACACACACACACACACACACGCTCACTTACTCACTCGTTCACTATTTACTCTGTAGACTGATCTGTATAGAGCACTATGTAGGGGGAAGCAGTGAGGGAGACAGCGGACCGAATTCAGACACTTGCTAGCGAGTGCACAGGAAACACATCATCGTCACCCGTCGTTAGGGTTGGCACCTTTGCGAAATGAAAATAAGGAACGCTTGAACCAAGCCCTGGTCAAACAGGTTTTTAATTACTTTATTGCAAAAAAAATTAAGGAATGCCGTTGACTGACGGAAGCTGAAAGTACTGGATTATGTGGAAAAAATAGTTTCATTAAAAGAGCAAACAGCAAGAAGCAATGACGTCAGTCTCCAAAGTGAGCTTTTTATTTTATTTTAGATTTGAGATACAGAGACATGACGGGTTTTAGAAAGTAGTCAGAGTCATTACGTCTCGGAAACGGATGGTTTAAGGATCTATACTGGACAAGTGCTGCAAAAAAAATTAAAATAAATCATTGCAAATGCTAACACATTGATTTCAAATTCTATAACATGGTTTATAATCATTGATGATTGTTGATACGTTCCCTCAGGATTGGCAGTGATCTGTAATACTGTGATAAATAAATGCACATGGTTGAAAGAGAAGGCGTAAAACCGTCATGGCGCTCTGAATGGGAGTTGTGAAAGACGTTAAAGACGGTCTATAAACGAAATACTGTCATTTCTGTGTGAATTCTACACCCACAGTCAGTCTTCAGCAGCACCATGTGGTGATGTTTCCTGACACATCCTGGCGTGTTACCATTCATTCATTTCCTTTGCCGTGTCCTCAACACAGCACAGCAGTGGACGATCCATTGCTATAATAACAGGGGATACTTCTGAACAAAACAGTCGAAGGCATCGTAAATGGCCCGCCTGCAGATCAACAGTCACACAAAAAAATATTAGTACATTTTAATTCATCATTTCTTTTACTTACTTTTAAACTTTATACTAAATGTCTTTTATTCGTGTTATGTCTATTAAATTTTATTCTTATTTTTATTTAATTAAAATTTTAATTTCAATTTCAATATAATAGCATTTTATTTTTATTTAAATTTTAAAAGCATTTTGAGCTGCACTGTAAATGAACAAAAGGTGTTAGTTATTATTGACTGTATTTAACATTTTACATAATTTATTACCTACTTTTATATATACACACACACGATATTCATGTTATGTCTATTCAATTTAATTACTTTTTTTCTTAAATACTTAAATGTATTTTTTTTATTTAATTGAAATTTTTTATTTTAGTATGATTCCATTTTTCATTTTTAAAAGCACTTTGAGCTGCAATGTAAATGAACAAAAGGTGTTAAAGAGTTACTAATTATTACTTTTTGCCTCATACAGGAAAGTGATTTGTATATTATCATTCGTGCATTAGCAATGCCTCCTCATGTCAGATATTGTCAAGTAAGAGAATAAAAATGTTCTTTATTATGTGTTTGTACGTGGGACTTGTATTTGAAATAAAAGAGATGGGGATATTAAATATGTTTTTACATCATGTAATCACATCAATCTAATTCTAAATTGTAGGCTTAGTAGAATAAAATGATATGTTTTAAGCTAGGATTCCTGACAGAACAATGTATTTGCATAACGTAAATTAAACCCTGGAATCCTGGAGCGCATGGTCAAAATAAAAATGTCAGTGAATTTTATGTGCCAGCTAGCTGGGTGTAGTGGATATTACAACATGACTTAAACTTAAAGAACCTTCTCCGATATTAAAAGTAAAGTAAATAGCAGCGATGCTGGCAGTCGACGATGAATAACAACGAATGATGCTGACAATGGTACATGTGCTAATATAGCTGGAGCATCATCATCATCAGTTGCTAGTGCAGCACCACTTTTCCAATGAAGCAACATATAAATAGATATTTCCTTTAAGCACACAGAATTTAGGGAGGGGGCATCTTACACTGGTGTAAATAAATATTAATATTGTTATGAGGAACAGACAAAAAGAGAAGCTGTGGTAGTATTCCTGTTCGTTCAGAGGATATAGCTGAGTATCAGTGTGGATTCGTGCTGACCTGAACACTGCCTGTTTAAACAGATAGGCACTGATGTGGCCTCCTTTAAGGTAGCGAACCTCACAACCGGGCCAGATGTCCTTCAGGCTGCGCACGCCCGAGCGGGGGATGTAGGCGTCCTCTTTAGCCTGTACGATGATGATCAGACTGGGGTCCACCGGCACTGCAGCAAAGGCACAGGGGCAGGGGCAGAGCGAGCATCACATACAGGGGTACAGGAACACAAAGCATATCAGAGAATCAAAGAGGTAGATAGAAGATCAAACAAACAAGGGGGGTAAATGGGCAGATAGAGTGCCAGAAGGGGAGCTAGAAGGTTATACAGAGGGATAAAGGGGCAGATAATTATTATTTTTTTAATTAGACAGCGTCTCAGAGATAGGTCAGACAGAGGGGTAGAGGGACAGGCAAAAGGTTAAAAAATGGGGTGGAGGGGGAGGTAGAAGGTCAAAAAAGGGAGTAGAGGGGGAGGTAGAAGAGGTAGAGGGTCAGATAGAGGGCCAGACAAAAGGTCAAAAGAGGGGTAGAGTGGCAGGTAGAAGGTCAGAAAGGGGGTGGAGGGGAGGTAGAAGGTCAAAAAAAGGAGTAGAGGGGGAGGTAGAGGGTCAGACAGAGGGGTAGAAGGCCAGACAAACGGTCAAAAGGGGGGTAGAGGGGGAGGTAGAAGAGGTAGAGGGTCAGACAGAGAGGTAGAGGGCCAGACAAAAGGTCAAAAGGGGGGTAGAGGGACAGGCAAAAGGTCAAAAAGGGGGTAGAAGGACAGGCAGAAGGTCTAAAAGGGGGTAGAGGGACAGGCAGAAGGTCTAAAAGGGGGTAGAGGGCCAGACAAAAGGTCAAAAGGGGGGTAGAGGGACAGGCAGAAGGTCTAAAAGGGGGTAGAGGGACAGGCAGAAGGTCTAAAAGGGGGTAGAGGGACAGGCAGAAGGTCTAAAAAGGGGTAGAGGGACAGGCAGAAGGTCAAGCAGAGTGTGAGACAGTATAAAAAGTGACAGATGGAGGGACACACTGAGTAAAAATCAAATGGGAATACCAAACAAGACACAAAAGGTCAGATAGAGCGTTAGACAAGGGGCTCATGAGTGTCTAAACATCTTCATCATTACATGTAATTACATCATCTTCAACCAGTCACCTTGACTTACTGCTACTAGCCTTTTCAAATGACCTGGGTCACCAAAAACCTTCATGGAGACATTCCAGTTAATAATTAAGACACTAAATAAAAGCCTCCTCTCATCCTCTGAATCCGCTGCTCACCTGAGAAGTTGGCGATGTGTGTGCACTCGTCCATGACGCCCTTCATGAAGCAGTGTGACTCCCGCTGCAGCGAGTGACGCTGGCCTGCGCTGCGGCTCACGCTGCTGCCGTGAAGCGCGTCTACGTGCGCCCGGGCGCTGCCGATAGAGGCCGACAGCATGCGCTCCAATCTGTCCCCACCGTCCCTCTGCTCCAGCAGCAGCCCCGGGGACAGGGACACATTCGAGAGTTTGTCAAAGCTGCCCGGGGCGTCCCGCACAAAGTCCTGGCCCATCCGGAATGAGTCTGTCTGGAGGGGAGAATCAGAACGATGCTTGTTTTGACTGGGAATGCTGAAAAGAGATTTTGAAGAGTCGAACTTCGAGAAAAAACTTCAAACTTACACGATTGGTTTACGTACAAATGATGTTATTTTTGAGGCAAGAATGGGCTTTTGGACACCAAACATGTCTCGGCTGATCGGCTACATTTGGGTCGACTGACAGAGTAGGGGGAAGATTGTGTACATTTCATTTTATCCTTCAACCGCTTGCACTGGATCACGCCTCCTATGTAAGTACATTTGGACAAGACCATCTGCTAAATAAATAAATGCCTGTGCTAAATGAAGCTGCACGTGTCGAGAATCTAATCTACGCACCATCCCACATAAAATCTTGCATAACAGTACGTGTTTAATCTCCCTGTGTGCGAGTGGCAGACAGTCCTCTTACCCCGCAATACTCCAGCATATGGATGATCTCCTCCTCGTAGACAGTGTGTGTGGCGTACTGCTTCTCCAGCTCCCTCCAGTTCACAGCTCTACTTAACACTCCCTGTGGAAGGGCAGAGTTGGGAGGGATGATGATGCGTATGCACAGTCAGATACCGAGCAGGGCTCAGTGTCCAGAAAGCACCGCAGCTAACTGAAGTTTTTAAATAATACGTTTAAAGTAATGGAGTAATGGACTCGTGTGAACTAAACACACATCACAAAATGAACGAGCAGACATAATGAGCAACGCAACCAGAAAGAGGAAGAGTGATATCTTACAGTGGTAAAAACATTCGAAGCAGTTGTCCAGGAAAGACAAGGGATCAGAGGAATAGGCTTAGGCCAGTTGGTCACAGCTAAAGATGCCATCTGTGTGGAAAACAGCATATACACGGAGTAAACATGTTCATTTAAACACGTCACACGAATGCATCATGAGTCTTAATTAAATCATGCATTAATTTTGTTAGTTTGCCCAAAGCATCATAACTATTACAGAGCATTTCTATACGATAACGTCTATACACATTCATTTGATCATGATCTTAAAATCACGGTGCTTCTGGAAAACCCAGCTCAGAACCAATCAGATGCTGATAATGGTCAGACCGTGTGGTTCTGGAACCTTCAGTGAGATACTGTAAAGATAAATTTAGCATTTTTTATTTATTTTTTTAAATCCTTTTACCGGTTCTTCATGACTTTAACATCTCAGAATGTCTGACAGGCTCATCAAGTGCTGCTATAGTGATCTGGAACCGCTCAATTGTCACCATCTATATACTTTGTCTAAAATCATACAGTAATTATTCAAACAGGAACGCTGTCCAGTTATTTTATTGTTTCTTTGTCTTTACTTTTACATTTCTTTTTGTACTTCACACTAAATAGCTTTTACTCATTAATTGATTATTGAATTGTATACTTTTTGTCATGTTTTTAGTTTTTTTTGCACATGCTGTAAAGCACTTCGAGATGCATTTCAGATGCTATGAAAAGGTACTATATACATGAACAACATCGTTATGAGGCCAGCAGCACGAATGTTATGAATAAACAGAAGATCGGTATCAATGTAGCACTGAAAACATGGGTTTAAATTTTTACAAAAGGTATGAACAGGATGGAGTGACTAATCACGCCACGCTCACCCTTCAAAGAATTACAATTTTACACGTTTTCCCCTCCGACCCCAAATGCAAGACATTGACAGTGTGAACATCCAATTAGAGTTGAGCTGCTATATAATCCATTGTACACAGCAATATTCTGTATACTCGCACACTATATATCGTAATAGAAAAATCTAAAATCACAAGATTTTGATTTATATACCGCGATACCAATATATCAGTAAGTATGAATATATCAGTCCGGCTGTAAGAAGGACCTACATGGCCTCCCATGGAGATGCCGGTTATGCCCAGTGGCCAGAAGCCCTCTCTCTCCAACCAGTGCAGCAGCGCGGCCGACTCCAGGATGAGGGCGCCGCCCATCACAAACAGGTCAGACACATTCTTCAGACTGGAACGTCTGGAACACACAGCATAAAATCATATACAACACACACTCCATATCATATCATTAATGGTTATACATTGGCAATATTTTCTGTACATCAAGACCTTGGAGTTTAAAAAAAAAAAAGGGTTTTATCTGATTTTCTTTTGGCCAAAATGAGTTAATGTTATAAATATGTTATTTACATGCCACAGAACATATGTGAGACGTTTTACACCAAAATATTGTTTAAAAGTATAAAAAATATCGATATAAAAGTTAAAACATGCTGTACGTGCTTTGACCTGTTCCTGTTTGCTATTATAAAGTTCTATATGCAGTGCATCATCATCAACCACAAATCCCCATAGTCACCTGCTCGGGCCAATCAGGGGCCTCCTCTGTAGAAAGCTAGTTTGAGGTGTATTTGGGTGAATGCTGTATTATATAATGTTTCATCTTTGACAGAATTACATGAAGCCGGTTTGGATTTCCAATGAAATAGCACTTGGTCTAATTGAAGATCTTTACCAGTTAAACCACTCTTTAAAAATAGAGAAATGAATGAAAGAACAAGAACAAGAAAGAAGTAGACACCACAAAATATGTCGGCATTATTGAGAGTCAAAACTCAATATCTTATATATGTTATACCTTATGATGTCATGTTCTTGGTATGTAGTAGGTCGAAAAGTTTTTCCTTCATCAGTTAAACGAGTAAAAGACTAAAAGAATTTCGAATATAGAAAGCGGCTCCTTATTATTTAAGATTTACATTGTTTAAAACTGAGACAAATCCATTTTCAGATGTTTGAGAAATTCTCATATGAAACTAAAATCTATCAAAAATCCTGTTAACACAAATTGTTTTGCGACACCCTACAGATGAGTGCAAAAGTTCGCATAAGCTTACTTTAATATTATAAAATCCAAGACATTCAAGGTTTCACAGATGTTGCTTCATTATCACGCGTAACAAAAATGTTAAAAACGTGCATGTTAAGATATTAATCGTGAAACATCTACATTTTCTGAATGTGATATCCATGTGGACTTTGTCTCCTGAATTATAGATTTTTTTGGCAAATCTCTTGCATTTTTTTTCCTTCTACTTTTTGGTCCTGTGCAAGTTAATCCTTTCTGTTTTCAGTCATGTGATGGCTGTTTCATTGATTCCCACTGCTCACAGCAAAACGGTTTCATGGTTTGGGGATGCAAACTTTTGCACGCAACTTTATACATCATCCAAATAGCAACACATGTACGCTCCTAACACTCAGCTTGGTCCTCGATGTGCTAGTTTCAGTCAATAAGAACACGCTGTTTTGATTTGGATATGTGGAAAATGATGGAATCTTTGTTCCGATTGAAAAATTGTATTCGTTTTAAATAACTGATAAAAAAAAAATAATAATTCTATTTTGAGATTTGATGTTTGGAAGGAAAACGTTTAAAACACTCACATTTGGTCTTTAGGTTTTCTGCATCCATGTGCAATTTGGAGTCAAGGAAACTCAAGAGGATCCAGATCTTCACCAAACAGGATTTTTTTTTTACTAAAGAACGTCTGCTTAGTGTAATCTCATTCACTGTATGAAAAATGACAGAACCCCACACACACACACACACACACACACACACACACACACACACACACACACACACACGTGTGCG